>JAZBHA010001248.1:0-24680 GCA_037464855.1 Iselma pallidipennis | reverse complement strand
AATATTTTTAAATTATTGTTTAATTTAATCTAGTTTTTTATTTTTTGATAATAACTGTTGCGTTCTATAGTTATTTTCATTTGCTACTATTATTATGGGACAAATTAAATTCATCAACTGCTACCATTATTATGAAACAGAGGGACTACATAACATGCATGATGATTTCTTTCCAATAAAAACAATTACTGAATTTCATTTGTTGTACTAACCTACAATGAATAATATTTAGATCAATATTTGATAACAACAATTTATCAATATCGATATATTAATATTTATCAAATATCATATACCTGTTGATATTTCGCAAAATTAAGGTCATAGGTGTTGTGTTTAAGACTGAGAACAAGATAATGCAGTCTATGGATTTACATTTCAGTATTTGACATCTTGAGAATCAAAACTTAATATTTTGATTATTATCAATACAATTCATTGCATTTGAAATCCAACGTTATTGAATATTGTTTATAAATCCATGGTCACTTTGCAGGTAAAAAACTGTAAAAACCATACACAACATGCATAGCGATTTCATTACAATAAAAACAATTACTGAATTTCATTTGTTTTACTAACCTACAATGAATAATATTTATAACACCTTTTACTTACATACAATTGAGTATTTACTTACATACAATTGAGTATTGAACATAAAAATTATTTTATTTCACAGTCATTATTAATATTCAATAAAAATTATGTGGATTATACGCATTATACGTCGACTTTCCTTAAAACAGCTCTTGATGTTATTCAAAGTTGTTGACAGAGGCGATAATCTTCAAGTATACGTCAGACATATAATCTCTGACGTCACATGTTTATACTAAAAAAATATATTTTTCATACAAAACAGGGATCTGTGGGCGTGGCTAAAGGTGGCCATGAAACTATTTTCTGTAATATTAAGTAAAAGAACTTTTTTTTGGTGCCAAATAAAAGAACTTTTTTTTGGTGCCAAATGAAAGCTTATTATCAATTTATACACCGTAACTAAGATAATATTTGATGAATAATTGATGATATTCATGTAATTTCAACTTCAAGATTTCGTCCCATACACCGTACCACTTGATAACGTTTTTTTTAGAATATATAGTTGCGAGCTTCTGTGTTTGTTTATGTTATACTTTTCTCACTTTTCTATCTTTGTTCTTATGATACGTTTCTCTCTCTGTGTTATGTCTATGTTATGTTGTCTTACTTGTCGCGGGCTCGCTATCGCAACCCTTGATATTGCCAAAGATATACAGCAAGTATCTCTATAGAAGTGAACCAGTAACTACACGAAAAGTAAAAGCTCAATTTTAAATTCTATGCTATATTAAAATCTATATTGTTAAAAAAATAAATCAGTGTTTCCCAACCTTTTTGGATTCGCGGCACACTTTGAACTTACTAAGTTTTTTGGGACACTCCATAATATTTAAAATCAAAATATTTACCTTTAGCACAATAATAACCATTTATATTTTCGTTTGTTACAAAGGAAATAATTGTATCAAATATGATTTTGATTTGATTGATTGATTTTTTTGTTAAAATTATACAATTATAGTACTTCCAGAAATTTCTGATGGATTGGAAATAGACTCGTTGCTGTTCTGCAGTTTATAGCTTGAAATTTTCATTTTTTATTAATAAACATACATATGTATTTGAAAAATTAGTAAGCTCAAACTTTTGAAAGTCTTTGATTGTGCCACAGAATTATAAACAATTGTTTATCATTGTGCGATTCTGGTGAATGTAATTTTATGTAGCGGGTACACGTTGCAAGTAGCTAAAGCAGGTTACCAAATCAAGTAACTAAATTTAGTAACTTGCACCGTGTAGCCACTCCGTTTTAGTAAAGTAGCAACTAAACAATTTAGTAATCTGTTTAGTCAAGTGAATAGAAATCGTTTCTATTTACTTGCTCAAGTAGAGCTCCCCCACCACTGTTTTTCTTACTAACGAGCACGGTGTATAATATAATAGGTGGTCGCACGAGCTATCTCGCCAATAGTGGGATCTTGATTCGAAACACTCACACCGAGTGTGCGAGAGAGACCGACAATGGAGGCCTGATGCTCTCACTTCTACACGTTCGTTTAGATGGGTAAACTGTAAATACGGCATAACTTCCAAAGTACCATTGAGGAACAATGGTTCGTTAGACGTTAATGTTATAAATTTTTAATTCGTTCATTGAGTTGAGTAGTAATTAACTGTTTAATTAGAAATTCTTTCAGCAACGGCATCCGTCAGATTGAATTCCTGTAGATTCAAGCATGTAATTTCACCTTCTTTAAGTCCTGGTTGCATTCCGCATTATTGAAGAATTCAGCCTTGTTTGCTATATTTTATAAAAAACTGAATCTATTTACCTTAATGGAGAATAATTGCCAGAAAAAAATTAAAAAAGAATTGTTTTGGCTTAAAATAAAAATTTTTGGTTTAAAAAAAGTTTTCATCATCATGTATTAATGCGCTTTTCATGTTGATTCCTGAGCATTTAGCTGTGACCTTCATAAAAATGGTTTTATTGTGTAACATATATACCGGGTATCCAAATTAAGGGGGACCCCGGTCTGTATCTCCTTTGTGCACAAAGAAAATGGAATAAGAGTCTTAGTTTGTTACATAGCGCGACCCAAGACATGTTTGAGGGGTAAGCGTGGTCACAATGCGAGAAATGAGGAGCAACTTCATAGTTTCCGCAAAATTTAGAAAAAATGAGTATACAGTTACAGGGGAAAAAACTGCGTACGACTATCAGTTTTTGGTTCCTTAATTCCTTCATATTTGCTGAAAAAACGACGAAAAATAATTTGAATTAAAGAGTGGTAGAACATGTGTTTCGTAGTAGACAGCACGTGGTAGTCGTAGTAGAATTGTATAGTAAGAATATGCTACTAGTCAGCTGTACCTACGTCTGCAATTTATCTTATCCTAATTGTCGGCATTTAGTTTACAGGTTTACAAGAATACCTTGATATTCAATTCACCTATTTAATCGAAGTATGGATGAGAGTACTTATAATGTTGATTATAAATAATAAAGGCTTTCTGACCATTGACCTGAAAATAAAAAGGAAGTGTTCCTACCTCATCTAAACTACAAAGCTGATTTAACATCGCCTGATTCGTCAAACCTTGATCATATACAATTGCTCCGACCCGCAAACCTATATTCCGCGTCTCCTTAATGATGTCAACGATGAGTGCCTTTAGATTTTAAGTCCCTATGGTGTTACTTGTAAGATAATAAGCGATGGCCCGTTTTTCGCGACGTCCTTATACCACGAACCATGGGAACTAATACATGATTTGCTTTTTACTGACATCTCATCAAACATCAGGGCACAGAATTTATCCTCTCCATGCATTTTTTCCATCTCAACTTTCAAATGATCCTAAATAGGCTAGTTAATATCACACTTGAAGGGGGCTTTCGATAAAATGTTTTCAGACTTCTACTGGAAAGTCGATAAAAATAAGACTGTAGATATCAATATAACTTACGACTTAATGTAATGTTTAAGTAAAGACAAAGCGAAAGCTCTATCTTATTTATTTTTATTCGCATGAAATTCGTAGAAACCTCATTCAATTTATTTTCTGACTTTAAACCTATCACTGACGCACAACTCCTTGAAAGCAGCATATGCATCACTTGAAGTCTGTAATTACCTCCTTAATTTTGATAACTTGGCGATAAATTCCTGTGGACATTATACATTTTCAATTCTCTTGGAGATAAAGTTTTCTTAGAAGACCGGATGACATTATACCACTCTCACCCGAAGAAGAGGCATGCACTTGAGTGTTATCATTTATAGATCCGCAGGAAAATGTATTATTCAACACGTTCACGCTGGCGTGTACCACCGTTGGCTCACCCTTGAGTGTCCCATCGGGAGGTGCGTACCACCGGTGGCTCACGCCGCCTGATAAATCAAAGCGCTCTCACATTAGCCGCCTCTTGGTGCGAAGCATGAATTGCAGCGCCGGCGTGAACGTGTTAAATTAGCGTAATTACGTTCCACGAGAGTATTTTCAGATTTATCATTATTTTCAAGAAACGGAAAATCATAGACATTATTGTTTTCATTGTTAGAAGGGTCTGCATTCATCGAATCTATCTGCACTTCAGTCGTACTTGCATCGTTGTATAATAAAGCTATCCACAAACCGGTGCGGCACGACAGCGACATGCCGCTGGCATTAATTTATTCATTTTATTGATTCTCATTAAAAAAATTAACAAATTGTTGTCGTACAGCTAATGCTGAATTAGTCTTCGGTCGTGTTATAAATTTATAAGACCACCTGGGTTAGGTTCTGGTGGCTCTCGATATTGTCGCTATTGTGCATCACATTTTTTACCCCGTAAAAAATTGTGTAAAATGCATGTTGTTGTTCCAACTACAGTTGTACTATCTTCATTTAATTCAATCGGCCTGAGAAATATTCTCCATTTTTGGGTTAATATGCCGAAAGCATTTTCTACCACCCGACGTGCTTTTCCAAGTCTAGTGTTATAATTTTCTTTCTGTCGATCTGTCCGTGATTGTTTGTAGTGGAAGGGTCTCATTAGGTATGGTTTTAAAGCAAAAGCTTCGTCACCAATTAAAACATGTGGACAGCGATCGCTTTGTCCATCAAGATTTTTACATTTCGGGACATTTATTAAATGTTTTTCAAACCGTTGACCCATATTTGATGCTTCAAATATTCCAGCATCACTGTTTTTACCAAAACCTCCAATATCAACACACATAAATGCGTTGTTCCGATTTTTCTCCTACAGAATACACTTTAGCACTACGTGTTTTTATGAGTATTATGCAGTACCAAACAGTTTCACCTGTTGTCTGCATTTCCCTTTTTTATAATATTTGTAGTTGTCCAGGAGAATAAGTGATTTTCCCCCGTTCACTTAAGCACTCGCTTAGATTCACGGACATAATTGCGGTAAGATATCAGCAATGTGACAACGATAAATGCCGGTCAAGTAATGATTAGGAAAAAGAAATTGTAGTTATATACATGTCTATATTGTACCTACTACTCCATTGATCATTTTGGAAAAACATAGTTTAACTTAAGAACCCTCACAGAGGACCTATTATTTTAAAGACAAGCGGCATTTCAACAAAACTTTGAAGATTCTATACCTGTGCCGGAAATCATTTTTAGAGAAATGTTAGAAAAACCCAAGCCGATTTGAAAAGAAAGTGTTCTTAAAAGATTAAGGGACAAGCATCCCGCTGTGGCTGCCTGGCAAGTGACCCGCCGGCGTACGTGTGTAGCTTTCAGGTACCTGTTCCATCCCACGGCGGAATTCGAGTGTGGGATTAGGATGATGGGTCATAAACGGCGGAGTTCGGTAAGCATCAAGAATTAAACATCTGTCTGCGGGAACAGAGGGACAATGCAAGAGACTGAAAAAATTAAAGTTGGAGAGATTGGTAATTTGCACCAAACCCTGACAAGTAGTAGATAAAAATCCAGAACCCCAATATCTCCACAAAATTCTAGAGATAAACAAACAAGGATCTTATCATGATAATGGATGAAAGAAGCGTGTGGCAGAAAATTGTACTTTTCTAATTGCTGCCATTTTGCCAGAAAAAACACAAAAAATTGATGTTTCTAATGTTGAAACATCAGAGAGAAGCCAATTTCGAATAAAGACTAACAATAAGTCAAACACATCTAATCAACTGCCAGAATTTAGAAATCTGGAACATTCATCTGGTACATACGAAGGACGATGTTATGCTGTGGACGTAGAGATTATTTCTTTGAGAAAATTATTGATGATATGAATTGTAACGTAGGAAAATTTATAACTGCGTATACAACAGATCGCAATAAATACAGAGCGAGACAAAAATACACAAAGAGGAGGAGAGAAACAACAACGCTTGTGTAGCGAGGACTTAGATTATGGCGCACAAAAAAATATTATATTTACACCGATAAGAAAAATGTGGGGTGAACCGTGTTTTAGAGAAAAGCAGAAAAAGGAAAGAAAATGGACTTACCAATGTTCCAGTTGGACAGTTGGATTTACCTGCGTTCGAGCGCCTTCCAGTTCTTTTATGACCAACATCTTTGCCGGTGTTCTGTTCCACTTGAGAAAGACCAACTGAACAAAGTTCTCTCGATTTTGGCAAATTTTAAGGAGTAGGGAAATTTTTCGAATATGCAACACGCCCTCACAACAAAAGAGAACAATGGTCACTCCTCCTACTTTTACAAAATTTCGTGCGGTGTGAACGTCCACTTCTCGCGATCTCGAGAATAGACCCCCTGAAAATACTGCAACGGCTGTACGTCGAAAAGAAGAGACGTGCATAACCACATCAACTTATTCATCCACAGAAAACTTTTAAAAAATATACATGCATCACATATAATCTAATTATGTATTATAAACAACCATATATTTTAACATAATAATAATAATAATGACAATAATAATAATAATAAAAGCTACGGTCAAGGCGATTAAAGACATCCCTGGTAATAATAATCTGAAAGCCCTGCAGAAATCCGTGGTATTGGGAACAACGCACATCATAAGGAAGGTTTTGTGAAAACTATAAGTAATAGATCACCCTAGGAATTTGGTATACTCACGGTGATCGGCCCCAGAGAAAACACCGCCACACAACACAACACAACGCAGTTACAATTTTTCCACTTTTCCGTCGAAAATATCACGACAACATCTTCAATATGCAGTTGAATATTTCATAATTATTAGAAAATACACTGTACTATAATTATTTTATTGGATGCTTATTTAGGGAAAAAAATTAGCACAGGGAAACAATGGCCGCAAGAAGGGTTGTCTTTAGTCTTTGCCTCGTGTAAAGTTAGCAGAGGTCTAGACATAGACCAAACCAACAGCTCCAACAAGTGGTTTTATGCTTGACGTGCAGGAATTGCTTGTAGATCGCCTGGGCAGTTCCTCCGAAGTTAGACTTTTGTGGTCTCTAAATGATTATATGCCTAATGGCCGTTGTATATTGTTGTAACATCACGTCTTTTATATATTTATTATAATTTACTAATTAATTAATCTTTGTTTCCCAGAAAGTATCATCCCTGAGAATCTCTTGGCAAGCAATACCCTTTCCCGTGGCTATAAGAAAGTAGCATTTTTTCCTTTGCGTTATATGTGATTGACCTTAAACTTGATATATGTATCATATATGTACGGGTGGATTGGATTTAGCATTATTTGGCCCTCATTATCTAGCTGTAAATATTTGATTTTTTTGTTGAATGCCTTCTTCCACTGTTAAATCACATGCAGCATATGCACATTTTACTTCAATAATGGCATTATCTCCAACCAAGCCATCAGGTGAAGCACCCAAATATTTCATTTCCCTGTCAATAAACAATCCACATCCTTGTACAGTCGTGTTATGCTTTTGTCGCAAGAGTTTGATGGCTACCTCTTCGTTTGCAATACCGTATTTGATTGCATCAGAAGAGGGAACCCCCATACTCTTCCACGATCCGAAGATTGCCTTCACTGTATCTTTTGTGCTTGTTGTCGATTTCATCCGACAAACCTTCCCGAAATTGCTTGCTGTTAAACGGTATTTTCTAGAGGCATACCATTCCTTTTTCACTCTTTGTCCAGCAATCTTTCTTTGTATTTCATCAACATCTATGTTTGAAATATCCTGTAGAAATTTTTCTTTTGCTTCCCGCAATTCATCTTCACTTCATGTTGGGGTTATTAGTATTAGAATCTACCAATGATGGACCGCGATAATCAGAATCTTCACCATGAAATGAATGTTTACGTTTCCTGCCTCTTAGGCGGGCTCTGGTTTTACTTCATTTTTGACTATATTTTGCCAGAAATTCACCAATCTTGCCATCATTCATATGTGCAATTGTTTCTTCAATAAATGCTCCTTTTTGTTGTAATAACATAACGTGGCATAACATCTGCCATCATACGACCATTTCAACGAAAAGTTGATTTTTTTCCCAACAACTAATTTGTTCACAGTCGAATTAAATGCTTCGGCTTTGTTATTATCGACATCAAACAATAAACTGGATGATAGACTCGTAACTCTGTTCAAAGCTCTTTCGAAATTTCCATATATGGAAAAATTTTTCAATTCTTCCCAGCAATTCGCGCCGATTATTCCAACACATTCACAATAAGATATATCACAATTTGTATGATCCCCAAAAATATGCTTCGGGCCATTTAGCATTTCACGTCTTAAATTTTCGATTTTTATGTGACGTTCAAGATTCTCCTTTTTACGACGGGCCATTGCATCTGTTATTGTCTTTCGCAACTTTGGCATATTATTCTTCAGGGCATATTTTAGATGTCTATTCCCTCTAACAGATTTTTCAATTTCTTTCAAACTTT
This sequence comes from Iselma pallidipennis, assembly GCA_037464855.1. NCBI lineage: Eukaryota > Metazoa > Arthropoda > Insecta > Coleoptera > Meloidae > Iselma > Iselma pallidipennis. The sequence continues at coordinate 16,264 of JAZBHA010001248.1, read as the reverse complement.
GCAATAATTACGCAGAATATGGTTCCGACATTGGTTTTTCTCAGTGAAGAACCTCATACCGCACGGTTGTTCGTCACACAATTTCCTGTAAACGCTCTTGTCCCCATCACCAATCACTGTTGCATAACGTAGTCTATGCATGTCTATTGATTTTTGAAATTCTTCTAATATAATATCGCTTTCCATGGCCGTTAAATGCCCATCGAAATTTTTGTGGCACTCATGGGCCGTTTTGACTTTCCTTTTCTTATCCTTTTCACACACCATACAATATTTATTTCGAACACCCACGAATAAAACTTTTCCTGTTCGTGTCCCAATAATGCATGCCACTATAGTTCGTCCCATAAGATCGTTTACCCCACAGAATACTGAACAACCAGAAGCCCCACTCGCACCGAATCCTATGAGTCAAATTCGATGACCTTGAAATTCAAATTCAGGATAGAAAGCAGAGATGTATGTATGCCTCTATGCAGTTTGACGTCATTCTATCCTCAAATAAGTTTTATTCATTTGTTGCATTGATGAAACCTTTTACATTGCATTTTTGACATTCATATGTGAATATGGTCTTCATTTCCATTCTTTTTTTACCAGTCAATACGACATCATCGCAACTACACCCAGAACCTTTGTGTTTGACATTTTTGCAACACTCGAAGGCATAACGAAAATCAACAAACCGGGCCCCACTGGAGTTTGGTACATTATTACTATAATACTAGAACAACTGCTAGTACTAGCTCGTCTGCTAGTACCTACTTGCCTCCCCTACATTTGTTGGCGGTACAGATTGTGTAATTGTTTTGTTTTTTTTTCTGAGCTTTCATTGCTCTGGCATGCTGCAATTGCTGCCGCCGCATTTTACAGGGCTTCGTTTTAGGCTTTTTGCCTGTCCTAGCCATTATATATAAAAAAAACAAAAACCAAAATTAAAATAAAAAAATCAAATAGTAAAATATGAAAAAAGATTTAAAAAAAACTTACCCTCTAGAAACCAAGAAATCCCACACCACCATGACCAAAAGTACCACCAAAAAATACCACCAAAAAAATACCCACAAGAACCAAAAATTACAACAATTCTAATAAGAAGAACTAAATATTCAAGAAAAGGTAGTTTATACATCTCGATTCATTTTTAAAATCTTTCTAATATAATATCGCTTTCCATGGCCGTTGAATGCCCATCGAAATATTTGTGGCAGTCATATACCGTTTTGGCTTTCCTTTTATAAAGGTATAGAAAAAAACAACAGAAATCCTATTAAAAACCAAAAATTAATTATTAATCTCCACATATGAGTGATGGAAAATTTCTGTTTAAATTTAAGAAATCCTATTGTAGTGCAAATAAAAATACACCGTGTAATTCTTGTTGAAAAATTAAATAAAAAGTGTTTAAAAAAAGCTTACCCTCTAGAAATCAACCAATAGATCCCACACCAGCCCTAACAAAAGTACCACCAAAAAAACACCCACAAAAAACAAAAATCATAACATAACACAACATAATAATTAAAATATTCAAAAAAAAAGGAAAAAAGCTTGCGAAAAATAAAGGAAAATTGCAAAAGAAATTAGGAAACACAGTCACACACTTGTCAGGAATCAATAAGAGAATTAGCAATATTCAAGGATTTTCACTAGGTATAGATAATTCTGATAATTATCTGTAAAGACGGAGATATCAGAAATACACATACATAGTTAGGTATATGTTTGTATGATATACATATGAGTCTCGCACAGACGTTTGGGAACTCATGTGCTAGGCCCAGCCCGTGAGTAAGCCCGCAAGAAATACAAGGTATTTTTTTCCTTCTACTTATTGCAATGCAATTGTATGATGCGAAATAACCAAAAAGTTTTAAAAGCAATTCTTACAAGTCGTTCTTCTCGTGAAATAGCTTCATGACAATTGGTATCCATTTTTCGAATGTCTTCTTTTATATAATTTATTTAATATTTCATCGAAACAATCTCTTGTCATTCGAAAATAGATAAACGTTTCTCGTCTTGTCGTAATTTTGGTATCAATCTGTGAAATTGTCCACTCAGTAGCCGATCTTGATTAATGTCATGGATCCACTCTCTTTTTTTCTAACGAATAAACAATTATTACAGCAATAATCACAATTAATATTTTTTTGAACAAATCAATTTTATAGATCTTTATCACTTATTAATTGTGTTATAAGTACAATTAGAATAAGATTAGAAGCACTACAAGCAGAGCTGGGCAGTATTTGGTATTGTAAATACTTTTTTGTATTTAAATACTTTTTTAGTATTTAAATTGTAACGCACTCCGGCGTACACTATACGGGGTGACTTAGGAATGGGGTAGCAACAGTTGGAGACAGGGTGACTGTGTGTCTCGGTCAGTTTTTATTATTGCTCGGGCGCCACCCACACTAATGTGGGAAAGAGAAAATCATCTGCCTAGTATGGAGTGAGTGGGAAGGAAATGAAATACGGAATTATTTTACTTTATTTATTTACAACTATATACAGGGTGGGAAATATATACAACATACATACGAAACACAAAGATATATACAGTTTTACACACACATCATCGTCAGTTTAGTCAAGGGTCGTGGAACGTCAAATTGTCGGGGGTTACGGGAATATCATCTGTTTAGAATTTCTGTTATGAGTTAGACGATGCGACACCAGCCTAAAACTAGAAGCCAGCAATCGTCTTTGTTTAGAAAAATCGGGGGTGGTGTCCACACCAGCAATAACTAGAAGCGGACGGCCGGGATGACCATGACACCAGCGGTAGCTAGAGAGCCAACGGTCAGGACGGGTATTGTCGATTATTGTTAGCGATTGATTAGGACACCAGCCTTAAACTAGAAAGCCCACAGTCAAACGCGTCGATGAGGCTAATTAACGGTCGGGGGTGTCGTCTACACCAGCGGTAGCTAGAAGCAAACGACAGGAAACGATCATGACACCAGCCGTGAACTAGAAGCCAACGATCGTGTACGGTAGACGGGTAATAACAGTCAGGGGTAGTCACAGTCACAATAAATCAATCACTCACACCACAAATATTAATAAACAAATAGGGCGGTAAACGGTACAGGAGGCGGTCCGGCCAGAGTAACTAGCAAACAGACCAGCCAGTATGTAACGGGGGTGACGAGGGTCGTTAAAACACGCTCGTCCGGTAGGATAACTAGGTGGACCAATACACCGGAAAAACCAGAAGCAAAGGTCCGGGTAATATCGGTTTCAACCCCCAGACACCAGCCTTAAACTAGAAAGCCTGAAGAGGTTGCGGTAGAACTAGGAGATGTGAACAGGTGAATATTCAGTGGAAGACTGATTGTTGTCTGTCGAGGTGGCTCCATATTTATACCATCACGGCTGTAGAATTCGGTGGTTGATGGCCAATCAGCGAGCGGCAGATTTGGTCATGAAGAACCAATCAGCAGGCGGCCAGCGGCAGGTGTTTCAGCGGAAGCTGGCTAGACGTGACGTCAGTTGGCTGTTCGTTCGAGTCTGTAATTCTGGTTTTGACGATTCTGGACCTTATTGGCAATTATTATATTTTTTCCCTTAATTTCGGGGTAGAAACGGGGTGATTCGTTACAAAATACTCGGTATTTAAATACTTTTCTTGAGAAAGTATTTGTATTTGTATTTGTATTTATAGTAGTAAAAGTATTTGGTATTTAGTATTTAAAAAAGTATTTAAATATCCTAAAGTATTTAAATACTCCCAAAGTATTTAAATACTTTCAAAGTATTTTAAATACTTTCAAAGTATTTAAAATACCTCAAAAGTATTTTAAATATCTTCTGGATATCTATATAGATATCCAGAAGGTATAGTATGGCTTTGGTAGTTTAGTTGGTAGAACACTTAACGCGAAATTGAGAGGTCCCGGTCGAGGCCGCTATACTTTTCGGATATAATTAACATTGATTTCTGCTTGTCAGCCATTTTCAAATGTGCTTGACGATTAATTCATTCAAAATTCCAATGTTTAGACACCTTAAATTATAATTTTTTTTTTATTAAATAAAGGATTTTTCTCCATATTTTTCAAATTTAATAATCTTTATTAGGTCTGTCTAATTCCTTGACAGAAACTGAAAGTCAGGTGTAGATTCACAAATGAATATCAATCCACATAGTCTTCAATTCTTTACGAATATATGTCAACAGTCAATTTCGGCGGCATAAACAGCATATTTAATTACATAGCTGGCGATTTTAAATAAAAAATAAAGTAAAAAGTCAATAACAAGTACGTAAAAGGAATGTGTATAGTGATTTTAAAATAAAATATTAATAATCGCTTCTTGTAACTAAATTCTTCGATCTATAAAATTTGGGCATTGGGGTCGGCCTTCCTTTTGACCATGGGTGTCAAACTGGCCACCCGCGGGCCGCATTCGTCCCTCCGGACTCGACAATGCGGCCCGCGACCCGTATGTTGAAGCTGACTTTATTAAAATAATATAATGGAATTTAAAAAAATACAAAATACATTTTCTAAGCATGCAAAAATTTTTGGGACCTCTTTGTCTGCGGCCCGCAGACTCTCTAAAATCGTACTTTTTGGCCCGTGTTCATATATGAGTTTGACACCCATGCTTGTGGCCAATTTATTTCAGCTTGTCAGCCATTTTCAAATGTGCTTGACGATTAATTCATTAAAATGGATATGTTTTAGGATATGTCATAAATATGCATCGTTTTCATTTTATTAATTGGGATCCAGACTTTATGCGCTCACTGTATATAAAAACCAATTAAGGTTTATTTTCCAAATTTACACATCCTAACTAGAGATGTGGCCGGCCGGATAGTGGAGTTGTCTGGAGAGTATAAAAGTGGCCGGATAGGCCGTATACCGGATCGTAACTGGATAGCCGATGAATCCCTCATGTTCCCAATATAATCCTCATTGTCTTGTTAACTTTTCCAAGACATGCTGTTCGCGTACAAGGAATAATTAAGCCAGAGAGCCGAATATCCGGCGTCACTCTCCTTTGCATCTCTAATCCTAACTCTACGGCCACTAGTCAGGTTCTGTCGCATAAAGTTTAATTAACTGCAATGCTCTATACGCTGCAATCCTATCTACGCTGACTAGTGTTATGTCAGTCTTTTCATATTGGGGTCTGGTAATAATGAACTCTAATCGAATGGTGATAAACCATTATTCCTGATACTGCTTTGTGAAATAGTGATGGCATTTTGGGTTGTTATTTGCTCCTCCACTTTGCCTAATGCATGAAAAAAGATGTTCACACGGGATCTTGATTGGAAACACGAGTAGGGGAAGTAGGGGCAAGATGAGAACACTAAGATTACGTTTAAATAAGACAAAACTTATGAATAAATCAACTTCAATAATTCTTTTAAACCAATCAACATTTATTAATCTTTCTACTTTAGGAACACAAAAATCAGTATTTTTGATTATTAATATAAAACAATGATTTTTTTAAAAACCTTTATTTTCCCCATCTTACCCCTTATGCGGGGCAAGATGGGACAGCTTTGGGGGCATGATGGAACCGTCTTGGGGGCTTGAAGTATTATTATTCACATGTTTCGCATATAAACTTGATTTCATTTTCAATACCAGCGCACGATTGTGTTTACCTACCTCCCCCTCATTAATATCAGCAACTGAAATGAACTGAAACGGTTATAAACTTTAACAAAAATTAGACTCTTATGTGTAAAAATTGATATTATTTTCTAACTTGAAACGCATATTTCCGTCAACGTTGATACTTTCGCAGTAATACACCTTCCCACCGCTGGTTCGAACCCCAACGGGTGCGCTATGCGCGCACACACTGTTTCATAGCTAAGACTATGATTCGTCTTACCCCGCACCTTCATCTTGCCCCTACTTCCCCTACCTACTTAAATATTGGAAACCCGGTAAATGAAAAAAGAATGCCATAAAAACATGGTTAAACAATTTGTAGTTTGCCAATCCGTGATAAAGGAACACTAACTAGTACAGTCCGCACCCGGATATTAATTTCGAGTTTGATAATTTTTGCAAAGTCTAAACCATTCTTAACGCGCATTTATAAATTTTGAAATTGAATGACCTTAAATTAAAACTATTCAATAAATCGAATGATTATTTATCAATGAAATCTTCAAATTCCGTAGTATGGAGTGATTCGGATGGCAGTCTGGCTGTAATAGCAGAGGTCCCGATAGCAACTCTACGGACCTGCTGAGTTAAGCAACAGCAGCCTTCACCTTCATTTGTGTGTTTTTTTTTGGCAACTGACGGAATGATTTTGGTCAAATTCAAACGCGAATCGAATGTGCTCAAATTTGGCAAATTGATGGGGGAGGAATTGAAGCTTACAGCGAAGAATAACACTTCGGGTATTTTTAAGAATGTAGGAGATGTCGAAAATGGTTACAACAGGTTGATCGTTAACAAAGAAATAAAATGTGCTTTGTTTAAGCTGAGATTGGGCACTTCTATTACTGGTACCCTGGTCACCCACGGTACTCACTGCATTTACACCTATGCTCTGAAGGTGGACAATTATTCCTTTGATTAGGATCCTTAGACGGTAAGAAGGAATCGAAGTTGCACAGAAATAGTAAAAAATGGCTTGCTGCCACTGTCGTCGAAAGCCACGGACCATGAAAACATCTGCATGGTTAGCGAGTCTGTTGAATCTACCTAGCGAACCTAGATCTTCAAAACTCGCAATACGTTGAGTGTATTGTTCGTAATTTAAGCCTGGACTGATTCGCATCTCATCAAAAATTAACAGCCAAAAACGATCTGCAGGGTCCAATTTGTCGGCATAAGATTTTAGAGAATTTAATATTGGTAAATTAATGCCTATGGGAAAAAGTATTCTATTATAGATTAACAGGTTTTCAGAGTTGACGTGCAAAGTAACTGAAAATAATATTGTATAGTAAGTACTTATACAAACTGGAACTCCTTTTGTACAAGAATAAAGCAAATGCCTTATCTTGTTGAGTCCATCTTCGCCCATGTGAATTTTTAGAAACAGTTTGTAATTGAGAATTAATAAAATCTTTAGCTAGTTTAAGTTTTGTAAAACCGTGAGGTCGTTTGTACACACGCCGTCTCTTCTTCTTTCTGTGAAGCAGACAAACGAGAAATTGGATTCGTATCATTTGTTTGTCGATTTCTGTGTAGATGTTGAACTTTAAGTAAGTGATCCTCACAAATTCGCCAATTAAAACAGTTCTGATAAAAATCGATATTAAGAGCTTTTTTCCACAACAAATGAAGTGATTGACTTCCCGAAAATTTATGAAAAATTTTGTTGACAGGTACTATATACTATATAGTGTATATGTGGGATTTATTTCTCAGATAAAAGGCGCGTTCGGTAATTTCTTATTTCTCAGAATTGGTTTGGTTAATTCTGATTTTCGTTTTATTTCATTTATTTTCCCTTTTGGTGCAAGTAGGTAATTGCTTGTCTACTGGCGCATGATCCTTGCATGCTTTTTTCTTTCCAAGAAGACTATTTTTTACCGTTTGGTGTTGATTGTTTGTGATCGTCAGGGACCTTCTGAACGTGCCAAAGGATCTAATGGATAAGACACCATCACCATTCAGTTATCATCCAGGTTTAGGTCCGTATTAGCCCAATGTATTTCCACAATACATCAACACCACCACATTATTTAATAATACTAACAACAGTGGTAAACAAATAATAATTTCGGCACATATAGCCATTGTTATCCACTAACAACAACAAAAACAACAACAGGGTTAGAATATACCAAGTGACAACTGGAATTTACCCCGCAACAAAACGTTCTCGTTTCACCAGGACCAGGACCTAGTGGTTACAATATTACCACCACCAACAACAACAACAAAATATTGAATGGGATGTTCTTGATTTGGACACCAATCAATCCGAATCAGAAGCCATCAGTATAAATAGTTCGGAATTATAGACCCATAAATTATCCGAATCATTGAGTGACATTAATTTATCGTTTTTGGATATAAAACCTTAAGATCAAAATATCTCACCACCCATTACACAAAGTGAGTTCTATCAAATGTCCACATATTATGCACCTGTTGAAGGTGGAAAGATTCTAACAAATAGATGAATAAATATGTTGTGTATCCATCCTTAGTGAATGAAACTTTTATTCGAAAGCGTTCTTTTCTAAGGAAAATATTTTTTTTTATTACTATTAGGGACCGGTTTCGGCTACAATGCCATCTTCAGCCTAAACGCTGCATTCAGAAATAAGCAGATGTTTACATATCTAATGTTAAATTTCTTAACAATAAATCTAAATGCAAAACTTACTTAAATTAATGATTTTTGGTGTTTTATGTAAGGGTTAATAATTGCTGTACGATTCTTACACATTTGGATAAGTATGCGCTGCCACCACACACAAAATTCGGAACATATATCTAAAAAATGAAAAATGATGAATCATCATCATGCAGAATCCTACAAAACTTAACCCTACATTTTCTTAGCATCTACTACCACTACTAGACACTATCCATACCACAAGCCAATACAAATAATTTGTAATTTATAACACTACATTTAATTTAACACAATTTAGTGTAGATGTTTTGAATTATGAATGAATCTACACTGTTTACATTTTTTTTATCAGATCACAATGTAAAATCAAATCTATTCATACACGTTTTTGAATGCTGCGGGTAACCTATCAATAATCAATTTGATTATTTCGAATAAAAATTTAATAGAGAAATATTGGCGAGACTGGCAGCAAGATCCTAATTGCTTTTGTGGTAGGTGAAATAAAATACATAGACTAATAATATAAGTGTATTTATAAAAAATAATCAATATTTTGTGGGACCACCCTTGGCTTCTATGATGACAGCAATTCTTGTAGCCATAGAACTAACCAGCTTACGGCACTTTTCTCTAGTAATATTGTTCCACTCTTATAGAAGCTGTTTGAGATGTGCTTTTGATGTTATCGAATGTCCCCGGATCCCACACTTCAATATATTGTACTAGATAAATGCTCTATGGGATTCAAATGCGGGGATTGTGCAGGCCACTCAAGAAGGTCGACACCATTGTCGTGGAACCATTGCATAGTTTGCGCAGATTTGTGACAGGGCGCGTTATTCTGTTGGACCTTCACGTATTCTATGTTAGTATCCGAAAAAATATTAGAAAATGACTGGCGTAACACCGTCTCAAGTACTTTTATGTACTTGGTCGAATCCATGCGTCTGTCACAAATGAAGTTTTTGCCGACCCCATCAGCTGTCTTGCAGCCACAAAGCGGTATACTGCCTCCACCGTGTTACACAGTCGGCACCACACACTTTGGATGGTACTCTTCACCCACGTGACGCTTTACGTATGATACATCGTGTACTCCATATATCTAAACAAACAAAGAAATGTTAGCTTAATAGACTGCAATATTGTGACATCAAATTTGGAGTATAACTAAACATTTACCTTAAAGTATGACTCGTCAGACCACACAATATTTGACCAATCGCCCTCCGCCAGGTGTTGGTATCTAACTGTCCATTCATAACTAACAATAAGTAGCTTTCTTTTTCCTCCGGGATATCTCATAATTTTTCCATACACTTCACATCCAAATATTCTTAACTTTAATAAATTTGGTTTTTTATTATCCCATTTTTGTAAAGCGTTACTTCTAATGTGAGTGGGACTTCTGTTTATTAAATCTGCTGCAACTCTTATTGCTTCTTCCAACATATTTTTGAAATTTTAGAATCCAAAATTAGTGCTTTTGCTCTATCTAACAACGTTCTATGCAATCTTTCAGCTTTTCCATTTAATTGAGGTGAGTAATCTATAACACCACTCTTTCAAATTTTGATTAAGATATTCTCCACCTCTATCACATCTTATTGTAACAACCTATAAATTCCATTCTACTTAACATTCATTTATATACTGTTTTATTGTTTCTATAGCTTCATATTTTCTTTCTATAGTAGGATAAACTGTTGCGAAATGTGTATAATCATCCAAGAAGGTAACTAGATACTTCATGCCATCCCATAACACTGTATCTATTGAAGCACAAACATCTGTATGAATTAATTAATTCTAAAGGTCTGCTTGCCTTTGTTCTCTCACTGTTGAATGATTTTCTAGCTTCTATACCAATATCACATATTGTTTCATTATCTTTAGATGCATCTTTTGATAAATTTATACCTTCAGACAAGTTTACAAGTTATTAATTCCCAAATGTCCCAATCGACGATGCTTTAAAATAGAATTTTTTTCCCTTCCACTGATATATTTGCAGTTGTTTCACTATTAACATCTAGATTTACTACAAAAATACCATTTTTATTTCTTTTTCCTTCAATTATAATTCTTTGGTTTTTCAAAATTTCTACTAAATTTTTTCGAAATGTAACTGCACCACTGTTATTTGTAATTGCATTTACTGATAAAAAATTTTATGTTAAATTCGGAGTAAAAATAACTTCTTTTAATGTACATTGATTTGTTTCAATGATTCTGCTGTAAGAAACAACTGAATCAAATAGTAATTAACTCCGTATTAGTATTAGATTTAGAGAAATAAAAGTTTAAAGAAAGTTTAAAAAACATACTTTTCACAATTATTCCATCATGGTACGGGTTAAGTAAACAAAACCCATATAAATAACAATGTTAATTAATGGTCTATCATCATATTTGGTTCTGGAAACAAAATTCAAATGCTTACCATGCTAGACCTTTTTGCAAAATTTACGAAAAACTGAAAAGTGGTACGAATTTGGCAACTTATATGCACCTGAATCAGCTACATTTACATTTAAATGTTTTAACCAAACATCGGATATAAGAATCGCCGGACATAAGGCTCGAATTTAGCGGGACAAACGTGATTCTTATAAGCGGCGACTACTCAGTGAAATAGAAGTTGTTCCGACAAGTTGTCAGTTATTGTACAATTGCAGTCAGTCATATTACATGTGACTTTAAACATTATTATCTATTAAGTAAGTCTGCTCAAACAATATCCCTAATTTGATACAAATATAAATTGCTTTTGTACAAAAACCGTCTAATTTGCATTTCCTCCCGTATTTTATGCAACCACCAATATTTAGCAAACAAACCATCAACGGTAGATCTACAGCTTTGGTTGGCTGGTGACTCAAATATCCAACATGTCTGCGCTCATACCAATGAAATAGAAGTGAATAGAATGCTCACTATTGTCCAAAAATGATGTAGGTATGAGCGCCTTCTAGAGGTGGTTACCCACCTCAAAAATGGAATGGTGCTCCGAAATGCGGTAATACGCTGGTACGTGTCTCTGTGACGCAATGTTAATTCGCCAAAAAATCGTATTTCCGTTTGTAATAATCATCTATAAGCAATATAACAAACAGAGGGTAGTTTACCCTATCAAAACTAATTTATTTGAGAACTGCAAAAACATGTAAACTTCAGTTTTCCTTGATCATGCTCATTCCAATCAGTTGGATTTTGCACCCCAAATATTACAAAAATATTCTCTTCAATTGAGAAATATTATGGCGCTTTTTGAATTTCTCGGGCCATCCAATTGAAGCTTTAAAGTTTTCTAGTCCCAAACTTTCGGCGATTTCTTTTGCTTTCTGTGCTTTCTGGCACATTTCTATTTCGAACAAAAATAAATCATTTCAATGTGGGTTCATCAATGCTTCGACCATCTTTATTATGATAATCACGGTATGTGGGAAGATTGGGTGTGTTTGAGTGCCACCGTTATAAAAGGTCGTCGTTTCTTTCTGATAATATCGGTCGCTTGAGTTTTGCAATCTTTTGCAATTTCACGTAGACGTTTTTCGTTTTTTTAACAGCAAAAATAACATCTATTTTTTCTTTAAGTGTTGAAGTATGTCGTTCCTTTGCCATATTGTAAAGTTATTTTAAAGAAGGTTTAATTTTTGAAGAAACAAAAATCAAACAGCTACGAAACTTAGAACTTGTACTTACACAGGAACAAACACATAAACTAACTGTCGACAAAGACAATGCATGATCCTTGCTGTCAATAATTTTACAGACATACCTATTAAATGTAGATAAGCAGATTCCCGGACTGCTTATTTATCCTTGATGAAAGTATAATCTTTCGATTTAAAATCACGTTGGTGTCCGCTCAAGGGAGGATGGAGTAACATGCGTCCGTTTAATAGAAACTCCTGCCCGTTAAAGAGAGTGCAAAACTAATGTGTCCGCATCTGTTCAACGGAGTGTGTCCCTTCGATGGAGTCTATTACATTGAAGGGTATAGGGAATGTTTAACGTCAAGTGAAATTTCTCCGTCTAAGGGAGGTGTCCGCTAAGAGAGGTTTCATTGTATTTACAAAAATTGTTACCTTTCTTGGAATAGATATTAGAAGGACAGAAAATTCAATTGAACTTGATTGAATTGATTGAGTTTAATATGATGGATGCAAAATCTGTAACAACACCAATGTTATCAAATAATGTTGATAATAATGATGAACAACTGAACAAAACATATCCATATAGAGAATTAGTTCGAAGTTTGTTATAATGGGTGTCCCAATAATACTTGAGATTTTAATTTTTTAATTAAACACATAAATTCGAAAATATCTGATAGTTTGATTTTATTACAAAGAACAAGTTGCGGTTAAACATGAAACACAATATACGACAAATGTCCGCCACGGCTCTTCTGATATGGTATAATTCTCTGGCCGAAATTTCCAATTACTTTTGTACATAAATCTGGCTGTATTTCACGAATAACTCGTTCAATTTTCTCCTTATGCTTAGAAATGGGTTGAAGATTGTTAGCATAAACTTTGCCTTTGACATAACACCAAAGAAAAAAGTCCGGCGGTGATAGATCGCACGATCCGGCGGCCAATTGATATCACCAAACCGAAAGATGCTGTGGGAACTTTTTTTGGTGACAAGAGCTTAGAAGAAGTGGAATTAATTCCACTTTCCAATAATACGGTTGCACGCAGAATCAATGGAATGTCAGAGTGGGTGGGAGATCAGCTTATCAACAGAGTTAAATCGAGTAAACTTTTTGCTCCGCAACTGGATGAGTCAACTGATATACAAGGTTTATCCCAACTGATTGTTTTCATCCGTTTTATATGGAACAATGCGGTGCATGAAGACATACTATTATGTGAACCAATTATTCGAGGTACTGGCGAAGAAAATTTCAGAACTCTTGACAGTTCTATAAAATCAAAGGAACTGGACTGGATGAGTTGTGTTGATATATGTTCGGATGGTGCACGGGCAACGTGTGGTAAAAATAGTGGTGTTGTGACACGCACTCGTAAACTAAATCCAAATGTGATATGGACTCACTGAAGTCTTCATAGAGAAGCATTAGTATCTGAAATTATGTCAGACGATTTGAAAAACGTTTTGAACAGTGCCGTGATAATCGTAAATTACATTAAAAGTAAACCGTTACAGTCACGCTTATTCGACAAACTGTGCGAAGAGATGGGAAGTTTTCATAAATCTCTCTTTTTACATACTGAAGTGCGTTGGCTGTCGAGAGACAAAGTGTTAACAACACTTGTTGAACTCCGCGAAGAAGTCGCAATGTTTTTGGGTGGACAACACAATTACGCGAAATCGTTGCGTGATGAGAAGTCTGTTCTGAAGCTCACTTATTTGGCAGATATAATATTTTCAAAATTAAACGAACTAATTTATACTTACAAGGAATCGCTGGAGCTGGTATTATTTCAGTACATGATAAAATTCGAGGTTTTGTAATAAAACTTTCTTTATGGAGCAAAAATATTAAAGATCATAAGTATGATTGTTTTGAAACAGTAGAAACTTTTATCATTGAAAGTAAAGTTACACTAACGGATCACTTCATCTCTGTAGTAGTTGCACATCTAGATTCGTTGAAAGAAAGTTTCGATAATTATTTTAGTGAACAAAAGAAAATTTGTAGTCCATTTAACTGTATTTATATCAGCTGCATAATCTGAATCACAATAAGCAACTGATTCTTTTGTTTCATTCGATTTATATTTAACTTTATGATATTTATTTTCTTTTAAATATTATAAAATTCTTTTAATATTTGAAACATCATGGTTTGTTGGTTTTTCCATAGGTTTTTACTGAACATGCCAAGTCCGGTATGTAGCTGCTATCTAAATATAGGGTGTCCCAATAAGACGTGAGATTTTAAATTGCCCGTCATAATAACTTTTTCGAGAATTTCGAACCATTATTTTTGATATCTGTAATCTACAAAAGTCGCAGTTTTTAGTTATGGGGCAAGTTACGGTTGAACAACGTGTTTTCATTGTGAAAACCCATTACAAATACATATGGGGAAAATTTCGCAGAAGATATCGTGCGAATTACGGAAAAGAAAACGCTCCAAGTTACAACACAGTTCGGCATCTAATCGCAAAATTTGAAGAAAGTGGTTCAGTTTTTGACGCAAAAACACTTACCAGTTGTAACGCACTCCTGCGTACACTATACATGGTGACTTAGAAATGGGGTAGCAACAGTTGGAGGCAGGGTGACTGTGTGTCTCGATCGGTTTTTATTATTGCTCGGGCGCCACCCACACTAATGTGGGAAAGAGAAAATCATCTGCCTAGTATGGAGTGAGTGGGAAGGAAATGAAATACGGAATTGTTTTACCTTATTTATTTACAACTATATACAGGGTGGGAAATATATACACAGGGATGTAAGATATATTCAGTTAATCTATATATAAGTCGAGTATCTAATTGTCTGTCAATGTCGGTTTTGTGACTGTCGGGATAATCTCGGTAGGCGGCGTGTGATTAGGGACGATTACCGCACCGGAGCAACCAGAAACGGGTAATCGGGTTTTCAGGACGACTACGACACCGGAGCAACCAGAAATACGTAGTCAGGATAGACAGGTGGTCTAAGGTACAGGTATTTACCTTATTGTCAAAATTGAACAATCAAGTGTCAGTGGTTGTTGTACATCTGCTTAAGAATTAATTGTTTTGAAATTTGAGATGATCGCACCTAGCCACACGGGCCAATGTCTAATGATCATCTACGGTATACGGTATAGGAGGCTAACAGCCAGAGTTTGACTAGGATAGATAACAGCACCGGAGCAACCAGAAACGTGTTATCTAGGACTACGGGACTAACTAGGTAGACCATAGCACCAACAACGTTAGAAACGTATGGCCTAGGATTCAAACGGTTCGAATTACAGGGCACCAGCCAAAACTAGAAACGCCTGTAATTAGCGGAGTAACTAGGAGTGTACTTACAGGTAAATTTGTCTGGTCTCGTCACTTGTCACAGTCACAGTCACAATAATAAATAATAAATGAATAATAAATGAATGATAAATGAATAATAAATGAATAATAAATGAATAATAATAAATGACTAATTAATTCGGTTTTTCGGTGGAGTTCTTAGTCGGGAAGTCGGCAGGAGAATGTTCTCATCTTTGCAAGTCAAGTCAAGTCAAAAAAGTATTTATTCAAATCTCTTAAGATAATACATTTTATTGGGTCTTAAATCTATCTTGCATTGGACCATTCTAGGCTTTATAGCCTCTTCAGTCCAAGTTAGGTTACAGTGTTGTTAAACTAATACTAACTAAACCCAGTTTGAAAGAAAAAACCCCTTGAAGGGGAAAAAGAAATGTCAGTTTCGTGGCATAGGGCCCTGGGTTTTACACAAAAAACTTCTAAATTTGAAAATATAAATAGTTGCAGGTCCTGTGCGAGTCGGTGGGTGGTTGGTCTTGGGTGACCTGATGGATAGGGGTGCTTCGTCCACGGCTAATTGGAGCGCCTCAGGTAGCTGTACTTCTTCCATTTGCAGGGCGCCTTGAAGAAGGCACACCGGTGGGTATTTGCGTCTCCTCTTCGGCTTCCTGTAGAAACAGGGCACGAGGCTTCCATTTCTCCGAGGTAGCTTCCAAGGAGTGCGGAGAGTGGTCAGTGAAGGAGAGTTGAGGTTGGTGATGGAGCGAAGTACGAACCGTTGCTGTAGGTACCTCAGTCTCTCGGAGATCGGCTGCAGGTGTGTGTTGATGTATACAGTGTTTGAGGGGTGTCGGTAGTGGAGTCTGTAGATCTTTCTTACGATGCGGCGCTCGCAAGCGGAGATCTGCTGGAGTTGAATGTCGGTGAGTGTGGAGTAAAGTGTTGCTCTGTAGTCTATGATGGGACGGATGAATGTTTTGTATGTGTGCTGT
>JAZBHA010001247.1:0-25691 GCA_037464855.1 Iselma pallidipennis | reverse complement strand
GTGCGCGGGGGGGGGGGTAGTGAGAGATAGACAGAGAAATGGAGAAAGAGAGAGAGGAGCGCGAGAGACGGAGTGGAAGAAGGGGAGAGAAGTGAAGGGATGAGGAGAGAAGGATGAGGCGAGGATAGGGAAGATAAAGAGACAGAAGATGGGTGGAAGCCGGTGAAGCGAGGGTAGGGAGGAAAAAAGGAGTAAAGGATGAGACAGGAGAGACAGAGAGACTGGAGATGAGATGGTGGCGGTGGTGTAAGAGGTGCGGGGGAGGGGAAGATAAAGAAAGATCTTCAATGCAGACCGGGCGTATACACGGGCAGTTCCACTGGTTATTAACAAGGGACGTTAAGCGATTAGCGGGCCTCAAAATCCATCGGGCACCCCACACTGTTGGGACTGCAGGGTGATTGAAATTGGTTTCTTACAGTTTCAACTCATTGTTAGTGCACAGAGTTTCTGTGCAACTGGTCAGCTAGTAATGATAATAATAAAAGTAGGTATTTAACTGGTAAATATTTTATTATAGGCGACATACAGCAAAACTACTCTAAAGTATACTTTACATCCATAACCAACAGTAATTGAATTAGCTTAAAAGGTCAGTTAGGCCGTTTTTCCACACACCGGTTTCCAAGCCGGCGACGGCGACGGCGAATTGTGACTGAAGAAACATATGTTCAACATACCTCTCGCCGGCGACGGCACCGACAAGTGTAAAAGCTACATAAGGAAACGTTGCCCTCGAACAGCCGGCCGCCGGGTGCTTCGCCGGCAACACTTTAGATGACGGCGACCGGGCCGGCAGCCGGCGTACGTGTAAAGACCTCCATTTGATTACATTGCATCCGGCGAAGGTGCCGGTTTCGCCGGTGTGTGGAAAAACGTTCTTAAGTTACTGACAGTGCCACCGGGACCGTCTTTTTTTGTATTACAATTAATTTAAATCAAAATTGAAAAAGAAGGACATTATTATTATCATCTTGAATAATTTGTTAACAATAACTATGAGCAAATTCAACAATAACCATTCAATCGGCAATAATTAACAAATTAGGCAGATTTGTTTTTTTCTTTTTTGATCACATAACTATATCGTTGTCTACTAAAAAATGTGTATAAACTTTTGTATTGTCCAGTAAATAGCTACATTACAACATTAAAAACATCATGCCTTGTAAGTAATAAGGTTGCAAATTACATTTACGCTATTATTTCGTTTGATAAAAGTTGTGTGTGTGTATGTGTTTTTTTTTGTGTGTGTCTGTTTCTTACCGTCAATTTGCCAAAAAAACAGCAAAAATTTATGGTCAAAATACATTTTTCTTTTCGGAAGTTTAAAATTTCTTCAAAGTCAAAGACATACGACAGATTTTAATGACGATTAAAATCGGTGTAATTTGGACATAATCGATGTTACCAGTCATACAGCACCACCAACAATTAGTTGGGTTTTATCGGTGGTCAAGTTCTACTGCACCTTTTACGCGAATCGTGTTTACGCGTAAATTTGCTTAATCGTCATTGAACCTTGTCGTATATCTTGATCTTAAGGGAGTCTTTTCTTGATATGTTTAGCGGAAATCTTAAGGAATTCGCTCGTTTACGAACATCAAATCAGAAATATTTAATTATTGGAAACCTGAATTTTTATAAATATTTTTTAGAATAATTATTAGCGACAATACCCAGTATTTTAATTTTACGCAAAAATATCCATCTAATCATTTTTTTTGTACAAATAATTTTGTTTCGGATAATCACTTGAATATATTTGAGTAAAACAAAAAAAAATTATAGATAAAGCAAAACAGTGCGCGTATTCCGTGTATATTTCTCTCCCTCAGCATTTCGTTATTTAATCGAACGTTTCAGATTCCTGTTGTACGAGTTTGAAACGTCTAGGACTTTTAACAGCCATCGATCCATGCCCGTCAAAGGATATCCTGCCTTTAGTTTGTAGATAACGTCGAATATAGCGAGCGATCAATGTTTGCGGCCTTATCTGCCATTCATTTAATACTTCTTTTGGGGCGCATACCTAAAATATTTTATTTACAATTTGGTTGTCCGTCTTTGTATGTATGTAATACAATTAAAATTTAATCAACAAATACCTGGTCACCCTTTAATCGATCAAGTAATGCGACACAAACAACAGCTGCTCTAATACCGGCATGATGTGTTAAAGCTGCAAATGGAATTACTTCCATTTCAATATTTTTCACACCATTTTTACTTAACTGTTGAAGGTATTCCATTTTTTCAGCTTCTGAATAGTCACAGAATGCTCCATCTGTTCTCCCTTGACCTGAAAAACAGAACCATTACAAAATCTCGTGTGGTTGATATACGGGGTCTATAAAGGGGTGTAATATTTTCTTTCTATTTAAAATAAAACCATTGACAAAGACTTGCCAATGTTTCGCGGGCAGATCGTCGCTTTAATAACATATATGCTTTCGTTTTTAGTCCTGAAGAAGAGGCGATTTGCCCGCGAAACGTTGGCAAGTTTTTGTGATTTTAATATTCTTCCTATATTTTACCTTCATAGAAGTCATTAGCACACATAGTGGTTCCTGTGATAGTGTCGTAAGGATCCTCAGGATCGGCCAAAGCTTTTAATTCTCTAACTAGTCTTCTATCTAATTTTGCCGGTCTACGGACTGGTTTTCCTAGCATTGGCTAAATAAAAGACTTGTGTCAAAAAAAAAAGATTTATTGGGAAAAGTGGACAAATCTCACCACTTCATAATAGTGATTCATCATTTCATCAACTGCATCATCTGATATAACAACTGTACCACCCTCTAAACCAACACCACCACAAGTACCAATTCTAAAGAAAATTGGATCTTTTGCTTTGGCATGGTACATTAATTTAATGACTTCATGTAATAAAATACCAATCGATGGTACACCCATACCATGCTAAAATAAAACGTAATATTTTTGGTTATCTGGAAATCCTGAATTGAAATATCAAACACTTACACTAATTGATAAAACAGGACCAACTTTATACATACTATAACGATATGAATACTGACTGATATCTTGAAGGGTAGTGCCTGTAGGTAGTCGATGGCCTATTTCTTTCATGATATAATATGCGAAATTTTCCATACGTTTCGGGGTACCACCCATGCAAACAAACTAAAACAACGTTCAACAACAAACAATAATTGTGAAATTCCAAACAAACACAGAAAATTTTCGAGAAAAATCATTAAACAAGATAATGTATTTATTGATTTTATGTATATAGAGCGTCTCACCGACAGTACCTCCCTCAAGCTCGAGTTTTTAGTTGCAATAACTTTACTTATTTATCAATTTTTGAACCAATGGAAGAACAGATATTCAAATCTGTAATCTACATTTTTCCAAGGAAAAATCTTTTCTATCTCTATTCGTGTTACAGTTATGCCTCTTAATAGTTGAGCAGGGTGGTACTTTTCGGTGAGACGCCCTATATAACCATTCCAAACAATTTTCCAATTGCTCCGTTTACCAAATTTTTCCAAACGTACATATCATGAACTCTGTAGTACACGCATTTGAATAAAAATAGAAATTTCGTTTTTATCAAAAAAGCCTTCCAAGAACTTCCTAATTAACTCTCTAACGTTATAAAAACAAGATCATACGTATTTTAAGACGTATTTCATATCAATTATTTGTAAGATTGATTAGACAAATTATTACTTTGTGGTGTAATTAATTAAAATTTTCTTTTGATTGGTCCTTAAGAAGGAAAAAAGTCACTTTTTTAGGTTCCTAGTCATATATTCATCCTGTAAAACATCCCGTTTTAAACTTTTTTAGTTAAAACTCAAGTCATGTTTGTTAGACACTTTTTAGTTTTGTTTTCTATGTCACGCTCAGATCTCAGAAACGGTAATATTTATCGAAAAACAGTTTTCAGATTTAGAATCTACGTCTTCTCTTAGGGCACCGTAGGACGGTTTGATAATTTTTTGTAGGCCGGAAGTGACGAAAGATGGGCCCAAAGGTTTATATTTCATTTGAGCAAAACGTTGGTATTTTATATTTTAACAATTTTAATTTGATTGGGGTTTCTTTTTAAACTATAGACAGACGTTTATAGCTATGCACTTATGGGGGCTGCCTGAGTTTGTATGGAACGTATGAACTCGGACCAACTTGTTATATAAATAACTGATTTCAGAAGCCTGAGGCCCTTACGTTTCAGAGGTCTGAGGTGCACTAGCATGTAAGGCGCTTAAAGCAGATTTTTCTGCTAAAAAAGAAGGTTCGCACAATTGAAATTTAAAAATTTGCCGACCGATTTCACCAACGCGGATCAAACGGTGGTATCAATTCAGACCTGACCAAATTTTGATCTGGTATCAAATTGTATAGTGATGTCACCCCAGTTGAGTGCCGTTGGTGAAATGGTTTGATACAATTTTGGGCATTTGATCCGTGTTGGTGAAATCGACCATAAATATTTGAAAATTTGCTGTCTTTTCAATATAAATACGGGTAATTTTATAAGAATCTTTGTTTTTTGCTGAGCACAATTTTTCTTTTTACATATGCGGGTAATAATTTTTGTGCATTTTACTTATTTACTTTCTAGTTTTCTCTTCAGAAAAATCCGCCTAATCAACAGACATAATACGCGTTCGGCATAATTGCAGCAATAACTCTTTGTTTTATGCTTTACTCTTTGTGTAATTATATCTATAAATGATGAAATCGCACTTTGAAATTGATTTGCTCTTTGTTTTAACGATAATGGAAAATTATTAGAATTCCCACTAAAATCGCTCATAAAATATTAGTGATACAACGTATTCGATTATGTGTTATCATATTTATATTTCTAATTTATTATGAAATAAATTCGCAAAATAAATATTACAAAATCTAAATATTATCGTAGAATTGTTACATTTTGTTTTTGAATTGTCGGGTTCAAATTGAAATCAATATAATAATAATAATACTTACTTTAACGTCTCCAAACATTTCAACAAGATCATGGGATTCACTACCTAAGGCTAAATGGTACAAAATATCCTGATCCATTAGTTCGATATGAGGATTCCGTAATCGTACAGTCCCATCTGGGTATCTGTAAATCAACAAAAGATACAATCAAAAATTTAATTTACAAAAAATGATAATAATCATGAGATTACAATTTTAATAACTTACTCCTATATTGTTTTGTTTAACAAATAGATATGTTTATTGTTGTTGCTAGGATACACAAAATATGTCAAAAATGGAAACTATATAGAGATTAATACCTGCATTGTCGAAAATTGCATTTAGGATTTTTGCAATTGAGTGCATTTTTTCTTTCTTCTTCATCATCCGAATCGAAAGCATGATAGAAATTGTCGTGTTCTTGACCGTTTGCAATGCATTCAATGCCGTTCTGCATTCTCCTTTTATTATATTATCTTGTTTAAGAAGGAATAAAAGGTACACAAACCGACTAGTCGAAAAGCTAGCACGATACTGAAGCTGTTATACAGGTTTTTTTGATAATCAAATATGTCAAGAATTATATTTAAAAATCAACTGATAACTATCACAATTTATAATCTTTTTTTTTTCACTAATTATCTCAAATCGATCTCGATTTATTCTAATTTTTTTACGATAAAACAGCTCGATATTAAACAAAAAAATGCACCGATTAATGTTGAAAACTACAGACGTTTAAAGGAACTGACTAGATAACAAGGAAGCCTTTTACAGTCCTGACGTTACCAATCTCGTAATTTCCTATTATTATTATTATTATTATTATAAAATTGCAAAGTTCTCCAATATATAAGTGAATCTACGTTATAAATGGATGATATCATTAAAATGAGGAGGATGAGATAAAAATTAATTAGATATGTAGTCAAATTAGAAGGACAAGGTCACTAAATCAATGAATGATATTCAAATGGTCCAGTTTATGTGTTTATATTTTCGTTTCGAGAATATATTTACTACCAATATTTAAAATTTATATTGTGTTGAGAGTAAATGATATTAGCGAGGTAGACCAGTTGATAAAAAAATGCATTACATAATGTTTGTTATAACGGAATATTTTTTTTATTATGTTATTATAAAGAAATATTTGTTTAATAAATGCATTCAATTTAAGTCAAAACGTCAATAATTCAATTGATGCGCATTTTATACTTAAATAACTATTTAAATTATACACATTTTGGAGTTTCTTTTCTCTACAACAAATCAAGAAGTCAGTTCACCTACTCGAAGAGAAAATCTGTATAGAAAGAAAACCCGAGAAGAATGTGATATGAATAAATAGATATGGTAATATTCCATTAATCTATTATACAATAGCTCGGAATTTTCAGTCGTTGAGTAGAAAAAAAATCCACCATATAATAAATAAGTGTGCGTTTCTGCAGAGCTGAATTATAACATAAACCAACAAGACAAGTATCTAACACCCGTAATTTCTAATGGTTCAGTTTTCATGCAAGTAGTATAATTGAAGATTTTTTCTTTCTTTAACCCTTCAAAATGCCCTTATTGTTCTCTATTTAACATAGGGATGACGAGGTTTGAATATTGCAAAGGATTTCAATTACACCCTGTAGAGAATGTAGTCTTGAAATGGTTCTCAATTATAAGAAAAAAACCATTGTTTCGATCTCTTCACTCTTCAATACCAGAAGAGTGAAACCACAAATTACAAAATTAAAACCAGAAAAAAAACACGAAGTTTTTCCAGAATATGCTTTATAGCAATTTTGTTGTGTAATCTCCACCCACCCTTAATAGAGATTAAGGGTTTCGTATTAATTAATGATTTATCCTTGACCTACCCTACCCCTACCCCTACCCAATAAAATATTAAATCAAAAAGAAACACACACGCACACACATAAAATATTTTATATGTGACGATGAAATAATTATTGTATGTATATTTTTTCATGATCTCATAATTTTTCCAACTTTTTTCCTTATTATTCGGTTATTTTATCAAAAGTAAAAGGAAATTTCTAGATTGATTCAACTTGAATTCGATAAGCATTCATCGTTGTTGACAGGAAGATAATGAGGAAAATACATATTTGAGTAATTCCCCTGATATGATAGCATCTTTAGAATCAATTGTATCAGAAAAAGACCTCTTTGATAAGCTTTAAGATTCGAAATTTTCCAAGGGGGATGATAAGTAAATTTAACTACTGAAGAGCAACTATAATTGTTAACTGAAAGTTAAAAACAATCTCTCCAACAACTCAAGTAACTAAATACCTACTGGGAATGAGCAAAAAATCTATTAGAAAGGAAATTCGGGAAAAATTTAAAATTAAAGTCTGGCATATCAAAAGGAACAGTCAAATGGGATATGAATAATTTGTTTGATATGGAAATATTCCATATCAATCCAGTATACAGTGGCTCGGAATTTTCGATCCTGCAGCGTTATCCTTAAAAAATCAAAGGGTAAATTTGTAAATTTTTGCAAAATGTATTAAGAAAACCCACATGGAATACACACAAAGAACAATATTGCTTCATTTCGACAATGCCGGGACAAAGTAAAACCACAAAAATATACAGTAAAAGCCAGAAAATCTATAATTGAAATCGTTTCACTTTACCGACACGTCACCAATATGAAGTGTATGAACTAATTGTAAGATTTTAAGGTATTTTCCTAAAAACTGTAAGATTATAAAGAATTTTGAAAATGACTATCGCCATTCAAAAGTAGGAAGACGACCACACTACGTTTATCTATCTTTGTTCTAATCAAGAAACTAATTAATGATTCAATATAGACATATTGTGAGTATAGAATGTTGTTGTTATTAGATGACGTGTCAGTAAAATGAAATGATTTCAACTGAACTGTAATAAAAACTGTAAGCTGAAACGTAATGATTTCCTCAAACATCTATTGAGAGTGTTTCGTATTAATTAATGATCCACCCTTGACCTGTGGTTAAATGTTAAAGCCCTTAGATGTACAAATACGAAGTTATTTTACAAAATGAAGACAAAAATATCAAACTCACAATCTTATCAATTTTTTGGCTTTTTCCCTCATTATTCTTCTATATATTATCAAACATAAAAGGAAATTCCTTAAATTGATTCCCCATAAAATTGATAACTATTTACCCTTGTTTACAGATAATGGAAAAAAAAACTGAAACAGGAAATATAGATATATTTGAGTAATTCCCTTAATCTAATCTAATAAAATATAAAATAAAACAGAAACAGACATATTCGATGATCTTTTATGATTTCTTTTAACCAAATATTTGAAGTAACATTGGTTTTTTTTGTACAGGAAAGCTTCTAGCTTTCAGGGAAGAAATATGGTGAACAATAACACACGTATATGGAGCGTAAAAATAAAGTAAGTATAGAAAAAATTTTCTCATCTCTACTTTCCACCAGCTTTTCTTCAAGTTGTTTTCAATTAACTATATAGAGTTTGTTTTTTTTATCCCAACTTAAACAACTCGATAATCTTTATATTTGAGTTCTAGAAGGACAATAACAAGTAAATAGCTATATATTTCCATTAATCTGAAAGGAATTCTTGTGCTCTCGAATTAACGGAATCACTAAATAAGAGTGAGTGATATTTTGCACATTTGGACATATTACTACTTATCCTCCTCTTTGTCTAAAAACAAGAAACATTATCTACTACTCTCTCTTTTCTGTACCTAGAGAGAAATATGAGAGGAGAAAAATGACAAAGGAAGATTTTTCCCTCCTCGCTTGTTCATTTCTCTTTCTAATTATAAGAAAGAATATCCTCTCACTTTCTAGAAAGGGAGGATATCTTTCTCTTTATTTTCAGAAAGACAGATGAAAAGTTAGAAGAGATTTGACGCTAAAAACCTAAAGAGAACCGAGGACTTTTAAAAAATGCAGGTGATTTGGATTAACGGGAATACGAATTAGCGAGTAGGTAGTAAATTAGTTAACATGTTATCATAATTTTCCTCAAAAATCTATAATAGCTATAAATATATAGGTAAGTACATCCAATAATCTATTGTAAACAAAAGAGATTACAATTTCAAATTGACTCGTAGATATGTAGATCGATCTGAAATTGAAATTTGTACCAACTGACATTTCTCACACATACCTATAAATTAAAACTTTCACTGAATTCCTTTTATCCGTATTTTTAAAAAGAAGAAAATTACATAAAAAGAAATGAGATATTCTAATTGCGCGTTCTTTGAAGTCGAGCATAGGTATTATTTCAGGAATTAGTACAGTAGGCACTCGTATAACGCGAGGGATACAGTTCGCGTTACACAAATCCGCGTTATACGAGCTACAATGTCCTACTAAAAAGTAATTTGACTTTTATAAATCAATAAGCTGATATTCACGAACATTCTACGGGCACTATACAGTGCACACTTGTCGTGTTATACAAGAACTATTACAATTTTCTCATCGCGTTATAGGAAATCGTGTTCCATGAGTGCCGCGGTGTACGAGGGTCTATACTGTATTATCACCAATTCTCTATAATCCGACAATATAGATCTGGAAATTCCAAATATTCATAAAAATACACCGCTAAGTCGTTATTTTTCTTGTTTTTTTTTTTTTTTTTGGTGTGTGTTCTATTTTAACTTGCGCATTTTCCAAATTTTAGTCGTTATATAACGTTTTTTCTCTATTCAGTGTTTTTTATTTTATTTAATAATTTTGTGGTATCAAAATAATACTATATCTTGGAAATATGATTTGTCCCGTCTTATTATTAGTCCTTGTCCTTTCTAATTAGCGAATTCATATCGACCGTGACCATAGAATGCAAACAACCATGAAAATTAAATCCAGCAATAATAATAATAATAATAATAATAATAATAATAATAATAACTACAAATCGATCGAATACATTTTCATTTTCTAAAAACATCCGTAACTAGAACACCTGTTTTCATATTAGAATTTGAATCAATAACTTTGACACACTATTGTCTCGCAAAAGTATAACAAGGTGAATTGTACCCAAAAAAAAAATAACACCAAAAACAAAACAGGAATCACACCTTTTTTGAATTGAAATTAACCCAAATTACAATAGAAATGTATCGGTTAATTAGTAAAGAATTTTCTGTTTACTTACTCGTCTCTTTCTTCATCGGATACAGACATTTTTGAATTCCAATTCAGTTTCCCTAGAAATTTATCAATTAACACACTAACAAATTGACACTATTTACAATAGGGCGGGCGGGGGGTAGAGATTTATTTAGTTGTATATTAAAATTTTCGTCTATTAAAATAACCGAAACATTACTATAAATATTTTTTTGTTAAGAAAATAAGTGAAAGGGTGCGTCGCTGTATAGTTGGTGAATCGACCACTACAGAATAAGGGCGCGTTTTCGATTGACTCACTCGTACTACCCTCTTCTCTTTTTGGTGTATGTATACAGATATGTGCAGATGGGGTGTCGCTTTTATAGTCCCCTGATAACGAAAAATTTCCTCATACCTGTTTCCCTTCGTACAACTTTTTTATTAATAAAAGAATTCACTAGTGGACGACAAAAAACCACAGTCAGACACGAAATAATCAATCAAATCAATGAAATTGTTAATAATGGATTTGTTGTTTACATTAATTTTTCTGCAATTTAATAGTTATAGGTAGTCGTCAAGTATAAATTGAATAGTAATTATTATTATTTTCAAAAAATTGAATCAAAAATCATGATTTGTCATTCATGATTCATCATAATAGTCTGGTAATATTCCTGAGGTTTACAATCAAATGATTTCTTTTGTGTGGCAAGTCACCACAGAAAAGAAATGTGGAAGGTTTCCTTATATCTGTAAATACGAAAAAAAATTGTAATTTTTGATGAGTTTTTGTGTAATGCCAAGGCCATTTAAACGCAATCAAGTCGCAACAAAAAAATTAACAAATCCCTAGAATGGTCACAATTTATGTAAATAATTCACAACTAGATTACTAGACATACGATATTAGCCCTACGCCTGCACTTAAGGCCTTAGCCAGAAGTGTTTTGTAGAAGTAGCATCCGGAAGCGTACGGGTAGCTCAGAAATACTTTGTGAACGGCTCCACAAAAGCTCCGACTTTTTTCAAAGGTGGCTCAGCTAGTGATTCCTATAGATTCCTTATCAGGTATGGAGCCAATGGAACTACAGCTCTTAGCCCTTTCAGGGCAGATGGCTCCCAAAGAAACCGAAGTAATTTGCTTCTATTAGTTATCACTTCTATGATGATGAGGTGTATGTCTGAGGTCTCATTCTAAGGAGAGCCCCCAAAGGAAGCGATATGGAATTGGGGGAACCCCCAAGCTGTTTTTAGCTCTGATTTCGTTACAATTGACCATAAAATTTGACACTAGACATTTCAATTACCGAATTTTAATTAACTTTTACTTTTTTGTTGTTCGAAATTCCCCACATGATCCCTGACTGGTATATAGAATTGCCAAAAAATTTCACGCTTTAAGAACAATTAAAGTAATTTACAACATTTAACGAAACAGTATTGTTAAAAATGGTGAACCTTCTAATTGGGACGTTAGCCTCCATGGTCCCAATATGTATTGAATAGATTGATAATTGAAAATTTCACAAGATATTGTTGTTTGATAATTGCTTAAGTTAATACGGACCTATGGATAAAGTTGGTAATTAATTACCGTATTAAAGAAAACCAAAGTGTACTTCCCGTGATTCAAGCTAATAATCTAAATCAAGGTTACCGATCTAAGAAGCTGGCACACTCCAAACACTCTTGTAAGGTCGTACCATGATCCCCACTTTTATCAATCAAAAAGAACTACGAAAATTCCATAAACTAAGAAAATCAATCAAGCAAATCTTTACGCTCCAAACAATTGTACAAACTACCTATATAAGTACAGCCAAAAAGTCTGTAATCGTCACTTCACTCTCAGAGTCTGTTTAGAACTATTAATAATAAAATGAACAAGTGTTTAGTTTTATTAACTATAACAGCAGCTGCTTTCTGTCAAGATGAAGGCAGAAAGCCAGTGTACAAATATCGTTACGAAACTGAAGATGTAATGAAGACTGCAGCATCATCGATTCCAGTCCGCGGCTACCATGTAGTCGAAGGCGGTTATTATCCTCAAATTGCTGGTGGCGGCATTGGCGGTGGAATTGGTGCTGGTGGCATTGGCGGTGGAATTGGTGCCGGTGGTATTGGCGGTGGAATCGGTGCTGGTGGCATTGGCGGTGGAATCGGCGGAATTGGAGGCGGTGGCTATGGAGGCTATGGGGGTTACGGTGGAAGATACATCGGTGGTTATGGTTCAGGAATCGGTTTAGGCGGTGCCGGTCTTGGATTGAGCGGAATTGGAGCAGGTGGTATCGGAGGAGCTGGTATTGGGGGAGCTGGTATTGGAGGTGCCGGACTTGGTTTAGGTGTTGGTGGTATAGGACTTGGTTATGGCGGTGGAATCGGCGGCGGTCTTATCGGTGCCGGTGGTGGTGGTGGTGGTCAATTTATTGGCGGTGGTGCTGGATTAGTTGGAGGAGGACTTGGACATGGTTATGGTGGTGAATATGTCGACAAGAATGTTTACAGTGGTGGAAAAAAGAATTTGAACGATGAAAAATTTGAAAAAGCATCTGGCAAAAAAGGTGAAGAATTTGATGCTGGAAAGGAAGGCTATTCAAAAGGAGTAGCTGCCGTTAAAGATGCCAAAGGTGAATCTGGCTATTACAATGATCAAACTGGTGGCAAAAAAGCTGTCGAAGATGAAAAAGCCTATTACGGTGGACAACAATTCAACAAAGAAGGTAAACTAATCGAATTTCAACAAAACATTAGGTACTAATGATTAAAGTTTATTTTATTACACAGGAAAGAATGGCGGTGAATTCAAAGAAAAATCTGGCCATAAAAAAGGTCACGTAATCAAAGGCTATAAATCTTCACATCATAAAGATGAATCTGGTAAAACTGAAGAATTCTATGATGAAGAGAACGATGAAGGTGGTAAACTCAATTATAATGGCCAATCGGGCAGCTTTGGTGAAAAGGGTGCGTCATCCTTTAAGGGAGGTCATGAAAACGGTGAATTTGCCTCCGGTGCACAGAAAAAACAAGGCCATTTCGATAGTGAACACGTAATCGATAATAGTAATGCTAATCAAGGTAAATATGGTGAAAAGAAATATGGCGGAAGTGGTGCTGTATATGGTGTCAATAATGGTGTTGATGAACAAAGCCTTTTAGGACATCAAGAAGCTAGCCGATTCTATAAACATCATCCACATCATGTGCCTTTCTATTAAAGGCCTAGATGTGGAATTACTTAGTAATTATTCTATTTATTTTATATTACCATTAATTAAGACGAATTTGTGTTTTATACGACGAATGCCATGACTTGGTCTAATGTTCATTACTTTTACTTTTATTACTTGTATGTACAATGTATATATAACAATATATTTGCAATGATGATGATAAGGTTGCAGTATTCTATTATCAGCACATCTATACATTAATACAATTCATTAGAGGGTTAACAAATGCAAAACAATAAATTGTTATTAACATTATTTATTATAATTTAGCAATCCTACAGCAAGCTATAAATAGAACAATTACTGAAACACATTAAAATCAGTCACAAATTAAAAAGTAGCTTGATCAAGAAGAAGACACACTGAGCAAAATATGTGAAATATTCACATGACTTACATTATATTGACTGAATTACATGATCATAATTTAAAATAAAATATACTTGTTCGATACAATAAATTGGATACAACGCATGTAAATGACGAAAATTTTCTACATATACAGCTCAAAGGATACAGGAGATAATTGCAAATAGTCCTGCATACAAGAAATTTTCCACTCTACCCTAAATAAACTACTAGAAATCCAGACACAAATAGGAATAGTATTTAAAATATATGCTACTAAATAACAGCCTTTAAACACTGGTTCCACAATTATATCTAAATTAGTTATAAGGCTGCGTTCATGATGATGCACCGCAGAGATCACCGCACCTCGCACAAGTCAGTCGTACTTATTGCGTTCGACAATCACAAAAACGTTCGAATAGAGTGCCCTAGTAGCTCACGAAATTGTGCACGCTTGGTGAATGAGGTACGGGCAGTTTCATTGATATGCAATGATTGGTAAGCACCAATACGTTCGCCAGTTTCCATTGGACCCTATTCACATGCACGTCACGTGATCTCGTGCACCAAAAACGCCACGAGCCACGCCAAAATTTGGTTTTTGATAGGGACAAAGATAGGGCACGAGGTGCGATAGTCTCGGCGGTACTTCGATATAAATTCAGCCTTAAGTGTAATCTACACATAGGGTACTGGACGGTGGGGACCGTCTTGATTCACACATAAGGATCTTGTCTGTTTTTCCTGTGTGACACACGAATTAGTACGAAGTCTCTAATTATCAGAAAACAAAGAGGCGACTCCTGACGACCACCAGGCAGTCCCATGGAAACAGGACATGTTGCAGCCATCAAGAATCACTTTGAAGGCAACACAACAACAGTACAACCATCACTCAGTAAAATAGACTGGGCACAGTCCCCTATGTGTAGATTGCCCTTGAGAATGCATAGGAGACCAAAATAATGGAATTTGAGGGAAATTTATAAATACAAGAGAAAATTTCTTCAATTATTGCACATCTGTACATTTTCTCTTGTATTCTATCACACATTCAGCTATATTTAAGGCTACACAAGTAATTTGTCTTTTTTAAAAATTTGTTTTAGAGGAATAATCTATTGCAGCCTATTCAAGAACTAACAAAACAAAACTTTCTTTGGTATAATCGTACATCGACAAATTAAATATATTTGAACATAGTGACTAGATTAGTATGTGAAATTATGGCTAGGAAAGATTGCTGTTGCCAATTTTTCATTTGGATCTGTCTGATTACGGTATCGTCTTGATAATACTAAGCCAACTAGCTGGAAATTGATTCTTCATTTATAAGAAAAATATTTTTAAAAGAATAATAATAATAATAGCAATTAATTGGAAACCCACCAAAACAATATTTTGGGCGACTAGAGAAAAGCACTAGGATTAGCTCGAGGATCTTTCTGATTACGATATCTGACTGTTAGTAAAACTCCCATAAACTGAAACATGCACCACAACCATTAGTAATCATATCAACCAAAACCAATTATTAATTTCTATACAATAGTCGGACTTCTTTATTATTAATATTGTTGTTATTAATTACAAAGCAGGAAATTAAATATTGATCAATTAGTTTTGAAATTTTTAAAATATCTTATTATTTAAAATAAAATGAGAACAACAGCAGCAAAAAAACTGATAGAATTCAAGGTATTTTAAAGTGAAAGGTGATGATTTAAGAAATTATTGGCAATGAAATAACTAAGGTGTGTATACCGAACACCTACCTACCAAAATTTATACAGGGTGACTTCAAAATTCCTTTAAATAGTCAACCCTCATCAATGATGAGTCGTTATACCTATGAGGAATAGAGTACAATCAAAGCGAAAAACAAACTTTCGTCCAAAATTGTAACCATTGTTTGACTGCCACTGGACAATTACTAACCTACCATAATGGTATCGTCGATCGTCATGTGATCGCTGATAAGAATACAGATACCCATAACAAATCTAGCATTTATGACACACATTTGACTGTCGTCTAGACACAATTGTTTATCGATAAGCCAATCCAATCGTTATATATGTCTCGCACGTTTATTCAATTCCAGTGGCTCTCAAACTGTTTTCAACCGCCTAATATATAAGTCATATCGGCTCCATTTTTTGGCGAATAGATGTGGTTTCAAGATTTCAAGGAATTTCACAGTCACTCGGTATAGTGTGTCTCACCGAAAAGTATGTCCCTGATTTTCGCATTTTTGATCGATTCTCAAATAAATGGAGTATTTTAAGCTCCAATCTACATTTTTGTAGAGAAACATCCCTTCTAGATTGTATTTATTTTCCAGATATTCCTGTTAATAGTCGCTTAGGGGAAGTATAGTCGAGCTATTTTGATCCGGCCTGTTGTTTTACTGCTTTAGTCAAAAGGGCCACCTCAAATTAGCTATACTATAGAACTGTTCATAGATTTATTATGTCGTATTTAGAATCCTTGCTGAAATGGGGCAAAAACATGCAAAATTGTCCTTCTGTAGTACTTTTTTGTGTACGATACGTTTACATGTTAATTGAAGAAGTCCGACTGTATTTACAAACTGTTAAACAATCATCATATTTTACCTCCGTGAAACTGAAGAAGAGTCCAATCCATCCACACAATTTAAAAGCATAATTGATAGTGCTTTGTAATTTGGTCATACACCCCGGACATTGGCAATCTTTCTCTTCAGGATTTGGACAACATTGGATCTATATTTATTTATCATCAAATTAATAATAGAAATATTAAAATATAATAATAATTAAGTGAAATACCTGAATATCATCACAGGATGGATGTGCGATCTGTTGGTCAACATTCTCATCAAATCCACAACAACTAAAAACTTGTTGTACTTCACTTTTGGTCGTATTACCAACACGACTCCAACCTTGTTCAGCTAATTGATTCTGTTGTGAAATATTTACACCCAAACAAGCACAAGCAACCGAAAATTGTATAAGAAACAATAAAAACAATATTACCATGTACTATGAAAAAATTTGATTAAGGAAATATACTACTCTACCCACACATATTATGTATATTTAAAATAATCTTATCTAAGGTACTTATATGATTACGAAATTGGACTAATTTAATTACCGGAAATATAAACGAGTTTAAATATAAATGTACCCTAAATTGTATAATTTCCGTTGGTGATGATAATAAATTTAAAAAGGATACAAAAAATAACATGACTTGATGATGTTTAACAGCACCCATTAAACCTAATACTGATATCAATATTAATATAATTCCACATGCTAGAATACCACCAACAATTGGTAAATTGGGGATGACTAAAGATGCAGCTCGACCATAAACAGCAACACCAATTAGAATAAATGCAACCACCTATAGACAATAATTATTTGTTGTTTATTTTCTTATCTTTTATCAAATTTAAATTAATGTTTTTTTTTAGGATGATTGATTGAAAACTTACAATATACAAGACGTTCAGTGCAATTAGAGCGTTCTTTGAACAGGTAAATCCACCACACATTATGACCGTATATAGTTAATTATACAACGAAAATAATAGGGGTTTCACTTTAATTAAATTAAATCAATTTTATTTATAAAATTTCTAGAGAAAAATCGAAGAAAACGTAATTTTCCAATCAAGTCAATCCACCATACTGCAAATGACAGACAAACTAATGATGGTCTAGGGATCAGACCGTGAGCCTATGTTCGTAATAACTCGGATAAGGTCCATCACTTGACATACACTTGAGTGCATATAAAAGAGAACGCTCTTTGTGGGTCTGTGTAAATCGGGCTGCTGATTGTGGTCTTCACAAGACAATGTAAGCTTCGTAGGTCAGAATCTGGCCAGTTTGATAGGAAAGATATTCTACCTCTCCACCTTCCTACTCTAAAGAGAGTGAAGAAGCCTGACTCACAAACGAAAATACCAGTATTTCTTATCCAAGAGACTTTCTCTTTTATATGGACTCAAGTGGACATCTTGTAGTCAGTACAGTAGAATCTCGATTATCTGACATTCCGAGTTATCCGACATGCCTGCATTTTTAGACCAATTTTTTTCCGTTTTGTTCATTATATAAAATGCCAGGCAAGATTTTTCTTGGTGTGCAGCCGGTAACCACCACGCTGGCGAGTCATATATTTGAATTCTGTTTAATTTATGTAGTAACTAACTAGTACATTATGTCGTTTTCCATATTATTCGACAACTGTTTAGTCCCGCTGATGTTGAATAATCGAGACTCTAGTCTACTGTCTCTTCTTTACAAAACTACTAGGCCGGACACGTCCGTCACGTCCTCAATCAAAAACATCAATGGTTTTTATGGGAATCTTCAGTTGAGACGGGATGGACTTGACGGACGTTTCCAAAATGGTGCGCGTAGAACCCTAGATCACAGTATAAGAACCATACAGTAGTCCGACTTGGAAGACTATTTGCCCCTCGTTTGTGAGCTAACAATAAGAAGTTAGATATCAGCGTGCATTTTCTTCCTCCAATTTTACAGGCAATTGCTAATTTTTGGTTCATTACTTTATTGCTTTAGTCAAAGGGACAAAGTCAAATTAAATCTTCTTCTCTCAACTCGCAGACACTTGCGCGAATTCAATCTGGTGCCACTAACATCAAACAAGCCGACAAAGATAGAGAGTCAAGCTACTGTGAGATTATTGTACTGTGCCTCACAATCAGTGGCGTAACTTCAAATTTGAGGTAGTTACGCCACTGCTGTGTCCAGACTAGGAGATTATTTTTTTGTAATACGGCCACCTTCAATGTGTCCGAATAATCACGAGCATCTGTGCATAGTCTGACAGCTAGACTCGGTTGTTAAATTCCGGGTGTGCCAACTTTAAAAAAATAAAAACACAAACATGTCGCAATTTAAACCAAAATTCTAGTAGAATTAATAGAATAATTGAGTTGTTATTCAATATTAGAGTTTAAAAGGCTAAATGCATTATCACACTTATCTAGGAATTAAATATAATCTTTTAGTAATATTTTTGTATGTCAAAGAATGGACCTAGGGTTTTTTGGTAGGTTGTCATCTTGATTATGTTAGCTGTCAAATTGACGTAAATTTGTGAGGTTATGAAGTTTTTATCAAGGCAAGCACGTTGTTTTGTTATAATTTGTTCATAAATAATTCTCCAAAAATGAAAGTATCAAGTGAAATTGCTTTGAAAAAAGAGGACCAAAAGAAATTTACAAAGAAAACACAAAAATTGAAGCAAAGGATTCAAGTAAATTCATTTTACAATAATTTCTAATCAACACCAAGAAAACTTGTAAAATTGATATTGTTTTTCCAGGCAGGTAAACTTACAATTCAACAAAATCCACGTATAAAACGACAAAAAATCATTAGAAATGGTGGTTTAATCTATATTGGTCATTTGCCACATGGTTTTTATGAAGAAGAAATGCTAGGATATTTCAGTCAATTTGGACGTGTTTTAAATGTTAAAGTTTGTCGATCCCGACGAACTGGTAATAGTAAAGGTTATGGTTTTGTTGAATTTGCACATGCTGATGTAGCCAAAATAGCAGCCGAAACAATGAATAATTATTTGATGTTCAAGAAAAAAATTATAGGTTTAGAAAATAGCAATTTTGTACAAAAATCTCTTAGATTAATGATTTGTTTTTATAGCTAATTTTATACCAGATGAGAAACGACCTCCACATATTTTCCATTCAAAACAGAGTATGCCCGGAGATTGTGCAGTCGTACGAAGACGAAAGAGATTGATTGAACAGGAATGGGAAGAAATTGATGATGGTAAACATCTCAGACAATGTAGAGCTAAAGTGAAAAAACTACAAAACAGATTGGAGAAATTAAAGAAACTCGGTATTAAGCATAATTTGAAACTTGTGGATGTTCCAGAAGGACTAAAAATTGAATAAATTCTAATCTTACTAATTCCTTTTTATTTTGCCTTCCCAGTCGTAGGAAAAAATGAAACTCTTTAGCCGTAAACGTACATAAATGGATTTTATTCTGATTGTGAAACAGATTACTGTCAACTGTTGGTTGCATCAATCTTCTCTTCACTATCACTCTTCTCGTCATCATTCTCATCAAGATCATCATACTTATGTCCGGATAGTTTCGCAATAATCCAATTAACCATTGATTCTTCTTTAATTTCCGTATCGATAATTGTTGGATAAATATATTTCTCTTTAAATTCATTCACGTCTTTATCAACTTCATCCCAAGTCAATTTGTCGTGGATTCCATCAGTTCCATACCTATTATTATACCGATCGTAATGCACATAATCCAACACTAGACCCAGACCAGGTGCACGTGGAATGCTAACTTTATCCATTGTTGTAAATGCTAAATCTAACGTGTCGACAGTTGTGTACCCTTTAACGACAGCTATTAGAAGTCCAATCATTTTTCGAATTTGATGCATCATGAAACTCTGTCCTTGTACTGTGATTACAGCAAATTCCACATCATCTTTCACGAATGGTTGATCACAAGAAAATGATTTAATATAACGTTTAGCACTCGGATCATTCGGTTTCTTTTTTGATGTAAAATTATGGAAATTCTTTGTTCCTAGAAATTTCTTCAATAAATCATTAACTCTCTCGAAAATCGATTGTTCTAAACGATATCCTTTCTGTACCATCATTTGTTCACCAGGAACAAATGCAACTGTTGGTAATAAATAGAAATATGATCGACTATCACAATTCGTTTTACTATTAAAACCTTTTGTGACTCGTTTGATACCAAATACACGAATAACTTCAGGTAGATGTTCGTTAATTTTGGAGATATCGATGGTTTCGGGTAGTTTTAATGAGACAATTTGTCTAGCAGCTGATACACCTTTATCAGTACGTGCTGCACGTTGATATTGCATTGTTTGTACTTGTGCAAAATTCTCTTCTGTTATATATTTATTTGTCAACAGTGATACAAATAGATCTTCTTCAATGGTTTTCATATTTGGATTACGTTGCATACCATAATAATTAGTACCGGAATAACCGAGTAATAATGCAAATTTTCGACGTTTTATCTTTTCAATTAAATCACCAGTTATTTCGATTTCTTTACGTATTTTTTTGGAATCAATTGGTTCTAAACCAGCACCTTTATCAGTACGTCGTTCTTCCCATTGACGTTTTTTTATACGACCATCATAACGTGGCTTACGGACAATTTTTATTTCACTCATTGTTTCGCTGAATTTCGACAAATTTAAAGGGATAAATCGTAAAGGGACAATTTTTACTGATATTGAACTGAACATAACCTATATATTTACTCCTGTCACTTCGCTGTCTGATTTGAGTATAGATAGGTGATAAGTATAGATAAAAATAGCTACAACTATCTATAATATACATCAAACATACTAGTGTAATGTGGGTCGTCTAACCACCAGGCGATCAATGTATTATACAGTATGTCCAAAGGAAGCTGTACCTACCACTTTAAAAATGAATAAACAAATAATAAAGCTAATTGTTATTGTGTTTATTTGTTAAAATGTATACAAATAATTTGCGTTTATTATAATTTTATTATAATTAATTCGAAATGTAAAAAATATTTTTGAAGTTAAGTGTTAAAACAATTTTCTGTGGGTGCAATATTAATTTTTCTTTTTCGATTTGCCTTGATAGTCACCACCTTTGGTTCGTTTCCATTTCATTCGTCTATTTTGGAACCAAACCTTCACCTAATTTAAATTCCAAAGTATATATGTACATAGTTTAGAATATGTAATTAATTCGTTAATTAATTATTATTGATTTACCTGTCGTTCAGTTAGATCTAATGCAACTGCAATTTCGTATCGCCTTAAACGTGTCAAATAATTTGAATGTGAAAATTCATTTTCTAATTGTTTTATTTGACTTTTAGTGAAAGCGGTACGTTCCTTTCTTGGTTTGTTTGTATAATCAGCGGTTTGTACGCCTGCAATAAGTAATAAAAATCAATTTTTAAGAAATTTTGTGCACTAAAATACAGTCATTTTGGGGTATCGATCGAATGAAAATAGGCTTATCAATTATAAGGGTGCGATGACCAGGGCCGTGTCTAGAGCTTTTCGGGTCCTGGGTATACAAAGAACAATGAGAGTGAAATTTGTTTAAAAAAGTCACAATTTTTGAAGTTGTGATGATTTATATTATTTGTCTGACAAATACTTCTGTGCGGGCCCTAGGCGCCTAGTGGTAAACACGGCTCTAGCGATGACACGGGGAGATTTTTCTCTACAACTTATTCTTCTCTCTATCTAAAAGAAGAAAACAATGAAGAAGTCTTACGTGCAAAGAAAGATGTGAGATGAAGCGAGGAAAGAAAACTGACCGGTTTCATAATGAACTGTAAAGCGACTTTAACTTGTAAAATCACATTCTAGGTCCAGTGCATATGGACATTCGGATGGAGCTATGGGCTTAGAATGTGACTCTACAAAGTTAAAGTGGGCATGAAGCGATTATGAAATTGGCCCAGGAAGTTGTATTTTGTAGAGCTTGTAGAAGAACTAACAAAATTATTTTGTCTGTGGAAACTTGAAATATGCTCGAACGTTTAAAAGAAGCTCTAAAGATTGGCTTTTTTGTATTATTGGCTATAAATTCCCTCTTTTATAATATGTCTAACAATAAGACGACTTTTACTTGTAAAGTCACATTCAAAGTTCAGCGCATATGAACATTCGAGCGGAGCTATGGACTTAGAATGTGACTTTACAATGTTAAAGTGGACATAAAGTGATTATGAAACTGGCCTAAGAAGACATATTCTGTAGAGCTTGTAGAATTAACAGAACTGTGAAAACTTGAAATATGCTCGCAAATTTAAAAGAAACTAAAGATTGTTTTTCTTTGTATTATTGGCTATCGATTCCCTACATCTTTTACGGTTTGTGCAAAAATTGGTTAAATACCGTTCTGAATCTGGCTTAAAAATATGTACGTTTAAGTACACACTTTCTCCTCACCTAACAAATATTGTTGATAGAGACTTTACCTAGTGAGACATAAAATAAACAGACTATAGTTTAGAAATAGGACTGCTACTGCTTCTATCCTTTATTTCTTGTGTAAAATACAAATATCCAGTGGCGGACCCAAGTATTTGTGGGTGTTGAAAGCTCATATTCTTAGATAGGCTACCTTAGTGATTTAAAAAACGTTGGACGGCATTATGAAGCCCAAGTTTCAACAGCTCTTTTAGCTGAAGGCCCTGAAATTCTGAAATGTAAGTTTTTTGATAGATCCGCCACTGGGTGAGAAAATAAACACGAAAAAAAAATCCAAAAATCTACATGTTCACGGCCAATTTGTTTTGAGAACATATAACCCACCTATAATAAATCACACCCTTGTAAAAACAGCAACAACAGGAGGACAGATTTCGTGAATGTCAAATGATGTTGACCCATCTGTTGTGGGTTGACTCATAGGAAGCAAAAGATAATTTGTCAATCGTTCAGAAATTTATATATCAACTTGTTTAAAGAGACAGATCGTTCAAAAAAATTCAATAATTTGAATGTGTGAGGTCCGACCCCAAAAATATTTGGAAACAATCTAATTCTTCAGAATACAAAATAAATAATTAATCTTCCCAAATATTTACTGGTGGGTTTAGTATTTAATTGGGAAATAAATCAAAATTGATCATAGGATTATATGAGATTGTCCTTTATTTAAAACTAGAACACCAACTAGTTGAATTTTTGCAAATAGCCAAGTGGTGCTTTGTTTAATGATTTAATGACAAACAACATCAAAAGTACCGACCGGTAAAATTGTGTCATAGATTTTAATCAAATAATTCATGTAAATTATGTAAAAGATTCTCTAGGAAATCCTTGAAAATTCAATTTAATCCTAATTCTGCACAACTTACCCATCGTATCATCCACATTTTCTTCACCCAAATCTAGTTGATTATCAGAAAAGTCTGTATTTGTTTCACAGGGATTTTCATGGAAATTCAATCCGTCCATCGATTGATTTCCATTAATTTCCATTCTATAAACTTCAGAATTATCCAGATTTTCCAAATATCTTCTTTGGTCACAATCTAGATCGTATCTTCTCTGGTAGCAATAATCTTGGAAATTTTGAATCGGTGACCGTATTGAACTATCATTGATTGTGGTAGTTTTGAAAAATTGACCCATTTCGTCGAAATTTTGTCGATTTTCAAAAAACTCATTACAAGATAATATCGATGGTCTTATATAGTTTTGTGTCAAAAACGGATACGATAAATAATTAATTAAATCACTATTATTTGCCATTAAATTTGGTGTTATTGATCCTGATGATAAAGGACTAACAGGATCATTATTAATCATTATTGTTGGATTATTTTCAATTTCTTTCTTAATTGTATTGATGAAATGCATATCGTTGCACTAAGATTTAGCACAAATATATATTAATTAAACCATCAGAGACCAATTTACTAACTAACACTAAATAAATATTGTATGTGAAATTCACTGTATATCCTGTCCTGTTTTGTCTGTGGGTTGGGAAGCTGGCAATCTCTCATCTTCTGGATAAGATATATATCTCTAAAGTCGACCAATAATAAACTCAGTTTTAGTGGTTGGAGGTGGAGTTTTAATAATTTTAAAACATCATTGGAGTCTAAGAAAAGTCGACTTATTTTAATGCACGTCTTAGATTTCTATAAAAACATAGAGAAATAATCAATAAAAAATATCTAAAGTAATTGTGAACGACAATGAAAGCCATGTTTTGTCCACAAACTGTCGTTCTTTTAATTGATAAGAATGGAGGAATCTTAACTTAAAGTTAAAAAATATATTTTGAGTCTCTAACCAGTTTTGATTTTTCGTCCTAAACCAGTTTTATAGTAAAATCGTTGATGTGGCATCAGTTTCTAATTTCTGAACTGACAGGAAAACATCTAAAAGTCCCAACATTTTATTAAGGAAAAGTGTAATAAATTTTGGGTTAAAACCTGTGAACAATTTCAAGGTACGTCTTACAAATTAATCATTTTTAACTGTTACTTGTTAGGCAATTAATTTAGCAAAGTCTCATAGTAATAACAACAACAAAACCGAAAAACTATAAAGATACCGCCACACTTTCCATCTTGTAAAGTTTTGAGCAATTAATCGTTCGAACAACCCTCAAAAGCGCCGCAAAGGATTAAATTATAACTAGGGATGTTTTGTGGCGCCATTTGAATTACATATGTGCATGTTTAGAACTTGTTTTTTCTAAGAAAAACGGTAGATTTGTTATCATTAGATTTGAAGGAATTTTATTGTTTTCCTGTACATGCAGGTGAGAATCTCGTAAACTAGTCGGAAATAGAATTTTGATCTTCAATCAAGGAAGTATGTAATTGTATCATTCGGTTAAATTTGGATCGAAATTTGATTGAAAATCGAAATGGTTAAGATAAACAACAAAAGGGGAATGGTGCGTAAAATGGACTGACACAGTTGTTATAAGACAATAGTGACTTTTGAAAAGTAGGACAAATCAGGGTTAGTCAAACGAACACACCCTACTAAAACACAGGTAGAATTACAGTATTGATGATTTCCTTTAAGGAAGTCGACTAGATAGATCGTAAATAATATTATCCAGACTGGCAAGTCAATATTTTTCCCCCTTATTTTCATTATAAGCCAAGCTTTATTGTTCTAGTTGGGTACTATACTGGGAAAACTTTGTGAGAAAATCTTGTTTAGATTATATAATTTGATTTAATGAAGCCCTAGAAGTTTTGTTTAGTAACATCCTATTTCGTTTTTTCATTAAATAATTTTTAATGAGTTTTCCAGACAACATTATTAATTCTAGAATAAAAAAGTCGTATGAGAAATCGTGTTGTAAACGGCAATTAAATGGCGTTTTTTTCTACTTTATAAGATACTTAATGTGTCATGATGTGATTTGGAATTTATTCCAAACAAAAATATCATATA
>JAZBHA010001245.1:0-25741 GCA_037464855.1 Iselma pallidipennis | reverse complement strand
ACCAAAAAGTGTCTTTTAATGCACAATCACACGCCCATTAATTTTGTTTAAATCGGTTAATAAATAAAGAAACAATATGGGTGAACCAAGTCTCAGAATCACCCGGTATATTGATAATTTTTACACGAGTTACGAATTAGCCTTATCATGTTTAAACCATCAACATGTAGTTGGAACACTCAGAAGTAACAAAAAGTTTATCCCAAAAGAGATTCTGCAGTCAGTTGAAAAAAGGAGAGATGGTGTCCAAGGAAGATGATAATAATGTTGCTGTCCTCAAATGGAGGAATACCCGCGATGTTAGAATGATATCAACAAAACATGCACCTATTATGGTAACTAATCCAAATGATATTCCCAGTAGGGACGTTGCTTCCACTACCTATCGGTGATCTGCTAAACTCAAACCATTGGCTATTTGGGCGTATAATAAAGGCAAAAATAACATAGATCGTTCAGATCAGATGGTGTCTTATGCTACTTGGAATATAACTTATATTAGGAATTTTAGTTGTCAATGCTTTGGTTGTGTACAAATGTACATCAGACAAGAGCATGAACATCAGACGGTTCAGAGAACTATCAGCTACTGATCTTTTAGAGCAATCAAAAAATCCTGATTTACGTCGCAATCATCATAACATTGCAATCAGAAGAGATACTCGTGGTAAAAGCATTAGACGAACATGTACATTATGTTATGAAAATAGCAGACGTTGCCAATAATTTATTGTCCAACCTGTCCAAAACAACCTCAGTTGTGTGTGTCATGTTTCACAAGTGTACATTCAAAATAATGTTTGTAATTAAACAGTTGGTAATAATATATTTTATATTGGTTTCATATTTTATAAATCCATTTAATATATCCTGTGAAATCTCTACTTGAAACATTTCAGTCCAGCCAACATGTCCGTCACCCTAATTCGGGTGACATGGCAGTCACAGTGTTAACAATTAGCGATTTCATTGTCCTATTTATAAAATTCAATCGTTGTTTTTCTCGGACAAAGGTTGTTCTTCTGATGATGATGATAATGATGGCGGTGGTGTCGGGTGTCGTTTACGTTTTTTTCCAGAAG
The DNA here is from genome assembly GCA_037464855.1 of Iselma pallidipennis. NCBI lineage: Eukaryota > Metazoa > Arthropoda > Insecta > Coleoptera > Meloidae > Iselma > Iselma pallidipennis. The sequence continues at coordinate 24,659 of JAZBHA010001245.1, read as the reverse complement.
GGCTGTTATGCTTTTTTAGGTCTTCAGGTGCTATAAACATGATTAAATTACGTGAATATTGACCGGTTTCCTCTTTCCCACAGTATTTTAAATAATATTTGTTGTTTGTAATAAAAGTTCAATGCCACCCTCATTTAGCGCGGCACTGACATGTTTTGGTAAAAAGACATCACCAACACTAAGTGTAAGGAGGACATTTTTTCCATGCACTGTATTTATAGATTGAATATTTTTAATATGACATAATCTGTAAATTTTTAATTTATCCAGTTGTAAATGTGCCCATCTTTAATTTTCCCAAACCCAATAAGTTCGGGACGTAAACGAAGAGACGACATTTTTGAAGATGTTCACACACCAACGTTGCTGAATTTAAACTGACGAAAATAAGCAAAAATAATGATTAATAACAGAATCAATTGTGCAATCAACCTCTATGACGTCAGCGGACAGTTTCGACTTGAAAAATTTGTAAACAAAATTACAGAAGGCCCTAGACTGTTCTAACTTTGAAGGCACAGGGGTGACAGTAGGGCTCGCTTATAATTGCAAATCACTGTGGAAATATACAGTGCAATTTTGAAAACAGTGTTGTCTGCCCGAACACAGGAGCAAACGAAATGCATAGCGATGATGCGTGTGGTGAAGTGAGATACCAGCACGACGATTTCCCTCGGATCATTTTCCCTTACCAGAGAGCCACGCGGCTAATACAGTATCCCACTACCAGTCACACCTGTGAAAGAGGGGCAGTGTCGTGCTGTTATCTCGCTTTTCCACATGCATCATAGCTATGCATTTCGTTTGCTCCTGTGTTCGGGTAGACAACACTTTGAACTAAATCAGATTGTATGTATATGGATATTTATTTAAAAGGTTTGTTTTAAAATTGGTCAAACTGTTGAGCGATAAGAAATTCAAGGTTGGTGATGGGAAAAAACAGGACTCATCAAAAATGACCTATATCTACCGTAAGAACGTAAACAATCGAATCATTTAACGTGTTGCTGTAAGAGCATGTAGTACAGTGTTATTAGAAATTGACGTTAGTTTTCGAACATTTTGTTGGTAAGGTAGGAAGATGATAATAAAAGAACTAATACCTATTAAAACGGTTGTTTTTTTTTTCATAGACGTAATGCAGTAATTGGAGGGGTAATATATGGCGAACTTCGGACCGCGAAATGTAAGCATTAAATTTGAAATCGAAGTTGCAGTTTAGTAATAATTATTATTTAGTTTGTATGGTTCGTGTCAGAGAGGAATAATCATTCCGTCGCTGTCCCACAACATCCAGGACCGGCGGTCTCTGAAGCATTTCACCCTGAATGGGGTGTGAAGGTAAATGTCGTACTGCACATCAACGCGTGTGGATATCAAGTAAGTTAAAAACAATTTTTAAATGTGTATTTTAATGGTAAAAGAATATACTTTTTTTTAGAAATCGATGGTCAAAGTGGAAATTAGAAACAGAATGATGATGACATGATTATAATTTTGTTTAATTCCATTAAACAAAGCCTTGTTGAACTATAGAAATACTAAACTCAACTGCAAGTGCGGTAAACAAACGCATAATTTGTACTTTCTGTCCATCCTAGTAACGCAGAATAACAAAGTACATATGCAACTACTGCAACAAAGCTATTTGCGGAGAGCACACTTGTGATATCTGCCAAGAGTGCAAACGCTAATTTTTCCCACTTTTCTATTTTTTAATTGAAATATTATAATACTTCTCTTCAGTTACACTAATCTGTTTGAAACAAACGGAGGAAATATGAATATATAATTGTTTTTAGTTCGTAGTATATAAGTCGAATAATTATAATAGTTACAGGTTAACACTGATTTAAGGTTAGTTCTCTAGGGTTAAAGGAGAATTTTTATTAATAATATTGATTGTACATAACCTTGATGGAAACATATGTCACGAAACTGATATTTCTCTTCCCCTGCAGGGTTTTCTTTTCTTTCAAGCTGAGATTAATTAGTTTTGACGCAACAACATTGTAACCTAACTTGAAGTGAAAAGGCTATTGGAAAATTACCCATTCAAAGGCGACATCTTGTGAGTAGAACTGAAAATGCTGAGCGCAGCATAAATAGTTTTATTTACATGGTGGCGACCACGATTCTCGACTGAGCTGTGACATCGTTCACATCGCTCGTCTCCGCTTCATTGGTGTTCTTCCCAACCACTATTGCATTAAAATCGGCGTTTCTCAACGCTAAACTTCTCAACTATACAATCGGCGTTTTTCAACGCTACACACAAGAATTCTAACAGCAGAAGAAAGAATTTGCAAGAAGAAAAGAAGAGAAAGAAGAAAGAATATGGGCCGCACAGGCAGCAAAGGCCGATAAAAGTCCTTCTCGGAGGAAGACAAGGAAAATGTGATAGGGATGGGTCGACGGGACTCTGCCTCCTCCTCTGCATCATCAACATCATCCAAATTATCAGCGATATCATCCAAATCATCAGCGATATCATCCAAATCACCAGCGATATCATCTAAATCATCAGCGACATCATCTAGGTCATCATTATCATCCAAATCATCATCAGCAACCATCAGTTCAGCCCGCAAAAATTCTCCCGGTGAGTCGAACCAGTTTACCGCCCTCTTAAAAACCCTCTCCAAATTAGCTCAAGAGGAGCTAACCAACTCCACAACCCCAGAACTTGTCGCCCTCCGACAAAAACGCCCAGCTCCAGAAAAAGAGCCCAGCAACCAACCCAACTCCACCCAGCAAGATCCACAAGCGATCCTCACCTTCCCCAACTCCAATGGACACAGTCCAACCACCTCAGCGTTCATTGTCTCCCTCAAATCAACCTACCCCGTCCACTCTCCGTTACAACATTAGGAATATACCCGCCAAAGAAGCCACACAAAAAACCCTCTTCAAAATAATTGCATCCCTGAATATCCAATTTACCTCTCTGAAGGTAAATTACAATAGAACTGCCCTCCTCACAACCTCCACCCCCCTCCCTGAAAACTTCAACAGACACCTCCAGCACACCTTGGGCGATCCCCAGGTCCAGGTGATTCTTTTAAATCCCCGCCGTCACAAACAGCAAACCTCAGCTAGTCAACCCTCAACCAGCCGCAGCTCCCAGGATCCACCTCGCAGGCCCACCTTCTCCTGCGTAATGCGGGGCATAAGCCACGACATTTCCCCCGAGGAGGTTATTGAACAATGCACCTCCCAAAAAATCTCAGTAATCCGTGTGTGGAGGATTAGATCACGTGCCACCAACCAACCTACCCCATTGATGAGGATTCTCACCCTCTCCAAAACATCATTGGACCACCTCCTCACCAACGGCCTCACAATATTCGGAATGGTCCACCGATGTGAGCCTTCCAATCCCCCCGCCCCTCAGCCCGCACAATGCACCAAATGCTTCGCCATTGGGCACTCCTCCGAGGATTGCAAGCAATCCAAGCCCACCTGCCCCAAATGCTCCGCCCCTCACCGTCCTGACCAATGCCCGGCCACAGATCCCAAGTGCAGCAACTGCAAAGGCCCCCACCCTGCCTAGTCTCACACCTGCCCCAGTAAAACGGTTGCTGTTTCAGCCGACATTCCCACTGCGATCCCAAAACCCATCGATACCCCTACCCGGTCCAACAAACCAGAAGACCTCTGCAATGTCACCAACGTTGTGAGGTACATCACCTACATTTTGGAACCCCTTTTCCCCGAAAAACGGCAGTTCATTGCCACAATTATCCAAAAAGCCACCTCCCACTTCTTCGGCAGTAATGCCCGGATTTCATTCACCGGCAATAACATTCATGTTACGGTGTAATGGATCGATTAATTATAGGAACTGTCAACGCTAACGGTATAGGTCGCAAGGTCGCCGCCATTCGTCACTTTCTTTCAGTAGACCACCCACATGTCCTGGCGATCACTGAGACAAAAAATCCGGCAAACTCTCGCTTCTCCTTTCCAGGCTTCCAAGTAGTCTCAAGGAATCCCCTCCAAAGAGCCATGCGGGGCACTGCGCTGCTTATCAGGAATTCTTTACCACACACTAATCTTCAACTACCCCCACAGTTCGATCTCCTTCAATATTGTGCAGCAACAGTACATGTCGAAAACACACCAATTAATTTCATAGCCTTTTACCACCCACCTAATTCCGAGCTACCCCAAGAATTTTTCCAATACATCTCTCAACTCCCTCGGACGATTATCCTAGGTGATTTCAATTCCCGCCACACAGACTTCGGTGACCACCCTTCCGGTCGCACTCTTGTCAACCTTCTCTGCTCTCTCTCACTCTACAGAGTCTTCAACAGCCAGCCCACCTTCGTCTCTTCCACAGGATCCTCAATAACCGATCACATCATCACCTCCCATGATCTGTCCTTTCACTTTTCAAATCACTGCACAATAGGCACTACTATAACTTCAGACCACCTCCCCCTTCTCACCAGTAGCAGCAGCATCAATGCCCCCCGCCCTTGGACGCAACTTTGCTACAATTCGCAGCTTCAAGAATGCCAACTGGGACCTTTTTAACCAACTAATCATTGAATCACTTCCTCCCCCTCTTCAGTCCACTAATAAAATTCTCATCGAAACCGCGGCTGAAATTCTCACACACGTCATATTCACTGCTTTTGACAAATCCGCTCCCCTAATCCGTATTGATCTTAACAAAAAACCTCTTCCTCCCCATATTCTCAACTCCATTAAAGAAAAGAGACGCATCTACCGTGAATATGTACGCACTCATGACCCCTCAGTGAAAACGGTTTGGAATCGTCTGAATGCCAAAATTCGACGCGACATCAACCTCCATCGTCAACAACAATGGAGCAACATCTGCTCTTCCTTGGACTACCGAGATGGCAAACAAATCTGGACCCAGTTCAAAGCCCTTACTGGCCTCCTATCACGCCCCCCTAATCATATCATCGTCAACAACCAGCCAATTTCCGACCCTGCCCAGAAGTCCAATAATTTCGCCTCCCTCCTGGAAGAAGTCCATTCCACCCCCAACAACCCTCGCTTTAACACACCTTTTTACAACCAAATAGAATCCGAACGTCAACAATTCAAAGGCATGGTAATCCCTCCAAACGATCCCTCAGCAGACAACTTCATCCTAGACCCAATCAGCACCGACCTCGTTAAGGACACCATTAAAACCCTGAAAAATAGAAAAGCGCCTGGAACGGACAACATCCCCAACATCATACTCAAAACACCTTCCGAAGAAGCTCTCGACTATATGGCTGCACTATTCAACTGCATCCTTCAAGCCAGCCACTTCCCTTGTCACTGGAAACACGGACGAGTGATAATGATAACAAAACCTGGAAAAGATCCCACCTCCCTATCGTCATACCGCCCCATAACTCTTCTTCATGGTATCAGCAAAATTTTTGAAAGAATCCTGGCCTCACGTCTCAAGTTGTTCTGCCAAGAAAACAACGTATTTCCACCCCAACAATTCGGCTTCCGCTCCGGTCGCTCAACCATAGATGCTCTGTTGCAACTTCACACGGACCAGACGCGCTTCTCGAACTTGGGACAATGCACTTTGGGTGTATTTCTCGACATAGAGAGGGCGTTCGACCGGGTGTGGCATGCGGGCCTAATCAAGAAGCTGCGAAATGCGAACCTCCCTCTCCAGTTCATCAAACTCATCGATTCATATATCTCCAGTAGATCAGCCCACGTCTTCATCAACAATATCTCATCTCGCTCTTTCCCTATTAACGCCGGCGTCCCTCAGGGATCAGTCCCTGCCCCTCTGTTGCACCTCATATACTGCTCTGATTTTTCAATTCCAGACTCGTTCAACACCAAGATCTGTCTCTTCGCGGACGACACGGCCTTTTGGACCTGTCAAAGGACCAGCAAAGCAGCGGCAAACATCATCCAACGCCATCTCGTTTCCTTTGCATCATGGGCTGCCAAATGGAGAATATCACCGAATCCTTCCAAATTCCAGTCAATTCTGTTTAGAAACAGCGCTCTAAACAAGACGTCCCACCTCGACCCACAAGACGCTGTGCTTCGCTTTTTGGACCATCGGATCGTACCATCATCAACTGTACGCTATTTAGGCGTCCTGTTCCACCAGTACGGCAGCTGGCAAGCAGACCTCGGCCTCACCTTAAAGAAAGTACGCAACCGGGCTCAGCTACTGACCATGCTCAAAGGACGGCTGCATGGATGCAGCCCCCAAACACTACAGCACACATACAAAACATTCATCCGTCCCATCATAGACTACAGAGCAACTCTTTACTCCACAATCACCGACATTCAACTCCAACAGATCTCCGCTTGCGAGCGACGCATCGTAAGAAAGATCTACAGACTCCACTACCGACACCCTTCAAACACTGTATACATAAACACACACCTCCAGCCGATCTCCGAGAGACTGAGGTACCTGCAGCAACGGTTCGTACTTCGCTCCATCACCAACCTCAACTCTCCATCACTGACCACTCTCCGCACTCCTTGGAAGCTACCTCGGAGAAATGCAAGAGGAGACGCAAATACCCACCGGTGTGCCTTCTTCAAGGCGCCCTGCAAATGGAAGAAGTACAGCTGCCTGAGGCGCTCCAATTAGCCGTGGACGAAGCACCCCTATCCATTAGGTGACAAAAGACCAACCACCCACAGGACCTACAACAATCACTTTCAAATTTATAAGTTTTGTGTAAAACCCAGGGCCCTATGCCACGAAACTGACATTTCTTTTTCCCCTTCAAGGGGTTTTTTCTTTCAACTGGGTTTAGTTAGTATTAGTTAACAACAATGTAACCTAACTTGGACTGAAGAGGCTGCAAAGCCTAGATCGGTCCAATGTAGGATAGATTTAAGATCAATTGAAATGTAATATCTTAAGAAATTTAAATAAAAACTTTTTTGACTTGACTTGTGAATGAGAATGCGTGGTTTTTTCCAAGTATGAACGAAATCCACAGAAATTGTTGAAAACGTTCTCGGACACACGTTGTCTCGACCAGGAGCTACAAGATGGTAGAGTCACCATGATTCGTTTGAACAAAATACAAAATTAAGAAGCAAAAATTTAATTCTATGCACGGCGTTAGAAATCAAAAATCCATTCAAAGACATTGAATTGGACTACACTGAAGAGTATGTCCTATGTGCAGCTCCCACAGCACGTGCTCTTGATATAATACAAGGTGATGACACATTATATGGCATTGTTATACCATGCCTATTAGCATTACGGAAGAAACTGTACACGTTATCGAAACATGAATTAAAATTCTGTCAATCACTTATAAATGAGTACAATAAAAGTATAGAAAGAAGATTTCATGATTTTTACAACATATCGTCGCTGAAAACTCTATAATTGCAGCGTTATTTTATCCGAGATTCCAAAACAAATGGTTTGCTTGTATAGAACCAGTTCAGCATAAAAAATCATTGAATTTATTTAAGAAAGCAATTTGTAATGAGATCAGCCAAAACGCTTGTGCTGCAAGAACAAGCGATTTCCTAATCATTGCATTTTTGTCATATAAGCGTTCTTGCACGACACGCCGCTTTCAATGATTAACACAATTAGTCAATACGTAGCATCGATAATTTTTACTTTGATTTTGTTTAATTTCATGTTACGTTAGTTATTTTTGTTACTTTTTATGGTAGCATCACAAAGCAGTTAATAAACCCCATATCAATTTTGTTTGCAGTTGTCAGCTACAAAATGCGGTTTTTTTTGGTCCGCTGTAGAGAAATCACTGATTTACACTACAAGTTTCGGAACGATTACAGCACCCACAAATCCTAATCACGGTTTTCATTCCTGATTAGAACTAAACCTAATTAATCAATTGTTACCGTTGAATGAATAATCGGTTGATGATTGATTTTTTTAGTTATTAGTTTTCAATTGTTAGTTAGATTGAATTTTTGGCCAACACTGGTGAATGATGGTAAAAAAATAAATAAAAGGAGATGGATTCTTATAGCGAATCTTTTGATTTCGAATGTATTGTTAATAAACTCAGGAAAGAAAATGAAGCATTAAAAATGAAAAACGGAAAATATTTTGAAGAAATCGAAAAGCTTAAGATGGGCATAGCGATTCTAAAAAAAAAAACAAGAGAAGACCATGTACCATTGCATTACGGGCAAACAACCTGCACCATTTGTAAGATAAAAATAAAATACTATAACGGGTGAGTATACAACAATAAAAAAACAAGCCAAAGCAGGAGTCAAGCTTCAATGGTGAGCGCTCTTGAAGCTGTTAACCCCTTCGCATACAGTATCGAGCCAGGCTCGTGGTAAGCAGATTGGGGCAAAATGATAACAACGAGTCAGGCTCGTGGGACAGCAGGAAACAAAACGCAGCAGTTTCGCAAATAATTTTCGCCGGAGTCCTTTTGTCTCAGTTATGGGGTGTTATTAGCCGCATAAAAATGTCTTTAAAAAGAACAGTGAAAGTTTGGCTAATTGTAATAATATGATGGATAATTGTGATAGTGATAGTAGCAGTAGCGATTATATCTTTTCTATGCGAAAACATTCTCAGCGACTGGTTAGTAAAGATTTCACCGACGATAAAGACCACATAAATCATCAACAATCAGAGCAATGGATTTGGAGAAAAAAACTCCAAAAATTTGGAGTTATACGGAGACTCCTGGGATAAAAGCGGCAAATTTATATCAGTTAGAAGGAAAAAAGGAATTAAGACATTTTTATGATAATATTTGATGACACTTTCTGGGAAAATATTGTAACGGAAACGAATCGGTACGCAGAGGCAAATATAAACGATGAAATGGACGAATCCTGGTTTCCTGTGGATTGTATTGAAATAAAAATATATTTTGCATTATGTATTATGATGTTTCAAGTCAAGAAATCACAAATTCGAATGAATTGGTCTACGAGGGCCATTATAAAAATGATGCCACTCAAAAGATTTACGCAAATAACTAGATTTCTGCATTTTGCAAATAACGATGCCGTTGACAGACAATACAGATGAATTACGCAAAATAAAACCCGTGACAAATTTGTTTAATCAAAAATCTAAAGAAGAGTATACAATGAAAGAGGGCATTGCAATCGATGAACCGCTGATGAAATTTAAGGGACGCCTGTCTTATAAGCAATTTAATCCATCGAAAAGGACGTGATTTGGTATAGAGTTTTATAAATTATGTTAGTCAGAATCAGGTTACTGCTATGAATTTACAATGCACACAGGTAGTGATACAATAAATCCTAATGATAGTGCATCTGAAAATGTTGTCGAAGAGCTACCACAGACAATTTTACATAAACTACATACTTTATACTTAGACAATTGGTACTCTTCACCTAAACTTTTTACTACTTTAGTTGATAGTAAAACTAATGCTAAATAAATAATAAAATATTACGAATAAAATACAATAAAATATTGTTCAGTTTATATAATTTTTTTTTTATTGTAGTATGTCTAGTCTTGCTAGTACACATTTGTACAGAAATATAGTTTATCTTTATTGTCTTAGAACGGATGCCCTTCATTTGACATGATCGGCAGGCTTTGCGCATTAAACATGTATCTATTATAGTTTCTTAACAATAACAATGTCCAGTACAGAGTACAACGCGGTGATGTTTATATGTGCTATCTATATCGGTGTTACCTCTTGAAGTAATAAAACCTTTGTTATTTTTACTCGCAGGGAATAATTTCGATTTTGTTTAACAGTCATTTAAATATGCATGAAATGAAAATGGAAGATAAAAATAAAAATGCAAAAAATCGCAAAATAACCGAAGAGAAACGAAAACGAAAAAATCAAGTTACGTGTCTTATATGCCAAAAAATGTGTCGGTTTTGAAAGAATATAATAGAAAACGACACACATCAGAGTCGTTTTAATGATATTACTGGTAATGAAAGACAAATAAAATATGAATCACTACAAAAGCCCTTCAGTGGCCAGAAATGTTTAAAAATCTTTTCAAACAAAATGGATCCTCTGTTTTGGCTAGCTATGTTATTGCGCAAGAAATTGCCAAACATGCTTCTGCTATTTGCAAATTTTGTCATATTAATAATAATAGGTATATTTAACCGGTTAAATTCTAGAAACATGTGATCTCAAAATAAATGGCGCAAATCAATGAATATGCAAAATGAGCGAGATTTTATGAATTATTTCAGTGAATGCATTTGACATATCGCTAATTTGAAAAATAATCGGCCGTATTCTACGTCAAATTTTTAGAGATTATCCTCATCTCCAACGGGGAGATAATCTCCTATTTGATTTTTGACAGATCTTCATCATTATTTTTAGGCATAATGTCTAAAAATGACAATCTCCCCACTCTAAAAATTCCTCTTAACCTCACTTTTTCTTAATTAAAAAAAGTTATTTTTCAGTAATCTATGCAATTTTTCTGCAAATTCTATTTTATTTGAGAAATTATATGATAAGGCTGATCATTTTGTTAACATATTTCAATGAATCAAACTGATTTTTAAATATCGCACCCAATTTCTGGGCGGAGTCAAGCAGATCTTCAAATTTATTCGCAAATAGAGATCAGGATAATCTACAAAGGAATGTGGAGGGGAGATTGACAAAATTAGGAGATGTGAATGAAGATCTGTGGCAGAATACGGCCGAATATAATAATAATATATTAATTAGCTGTCAAAGTTATTGATGGCAAAAATTTTTACCTTCTTGTATGTTTGTTCATGTTTTAATGGTCGTTTATATTTATTTCTGACTATAATCGTGTAGAGATTGGTGATGTTTATCATGTGATATTTTCCAAATCTAACTTGTAGATCCCTGAGGAAGAATGCGATCACGTTCGAAACGTTGGTAATTAAAATATCGATTTAGCATCATTGTTTTATGGTCCGAATAACCGATATCTTTTTCATACAACGAAGAAAATATAAATAATTTATTCTAGAAGAAAAACTGGATTCATGGGTCTGATCATTTGTATAATTAGCGTTCAAAATTTATACGAAGATGTAATAACAGTTAATAAATAGATAATAAATTTAGATTGACTTATAAAATGAGTCAAGACCACATCAAACTTTTCTCTCCGCTATTAGATCTCGTGAGGGGTTTAATAACAACCCTACTGCGAAACAATTTGAGGGTGCTTATAAAGGGTTATTGGTGCATACTGAGATAGGAAGCTCAGCTGCAGCTAACTACATTTCGATCAATAGCACATCGATTTTGACAGCAACTAGTACTTATAAAAAAAATCACGTCGATAACTTTCTCTCGCAAGAAGTTTCATTATCAGACATTCAGTTGGAATGTGAAATCGCGAGTTATATGTTTTATTGTCAGTATGTTAGAGATGTTACAGAATATATTTCCGAATTTATAGCAAGAAAAGCTACTCGATTAGTAGACTGCACTGTTTGCGCTACATCTTTATTAAGCGCAGAAATTGAGACTCTTCTCTTATATAGGAAAAACCGTCGAGGTCTCACTAAAGCCTTAAAAAGTGTTATTATTGTATGCCAACAGGCAGGAAGAATGTTTAGAGCAATTGTTTGAAAAAAAACTTCAAACATAATTGAACTGATATTTTAAACTATAAATCGTACATATTTATTTGAAGATCGGAATCAGCACATTCAGGAACAAGATCCTTTATATAATCATTTTTACAGCTTGTAAATTTAATTTAAAGACTCTACTTTACCGTAAGAATTCATCATATGAATAAAAGAGAAAATGAGGTTTCTAACAGGATCCGCCAACGATACAAGTTAGTTTTATTTCAAAATCAGTAATAAACCACCTCGTAATAAATAGAAAATTGAATATTTTAAATAATATACATATATACAATTTAAACTCAAATTTCTCTGAAACGGCTCACTTTGCATGAAAAACCAAATAGTGTGCCTATATGTTCGTTATTGCGTATTGATTGAAGTACATCTTAAGTTAATCGGCGCGTTCGAAGTAAAAAGGTTCCCTTGTAAGATATTATTGTAATTTGCGATTGATAAACGTGTGAAGCAGCGTTGAGTACACTTAACAACGGCTTGAGTATTTGCTGCTCATTATTAAGTATCGATGTAATTCATTTAAATTGAAATTATTGTTATATATTTTCTTTTCCAAATTCCTCTAACTTGGAGTTATTACTTATTCTTCAAATTCATTGAAATCAATAACTCACTTAATTTGATGCAATACCATTGTAATTGAGAGCTGTCGGTGTTTTTAATATATTATCGTTACCATCGGGAATTTTAGTATTATTGTTTACCACTCAGCTAAAGTGTACGACAGTTCACTTTAGTACGGTTTAAGCGAGGTTTTTAATTGTTTCTAAATAGCACCCTAAATGTCTGTGTAAACAGACAGCTAATTGGTACAATATGTTGGTAACACTAGTCTAATGGGACCATTGATGGTACTAAATCTATTAATGTACTATACACCACACGACCATTTTATCAATTATGCACTCATCTTCAGTATTTTTTTCAGGTGCTTAGACATCCTGTCTGAAAAAACTGTATAGGTACTTTTGTCGTAATGAACTTATCCCTCTTGACATCAATTCTAACTGATGCGAGTTTTCTTGAGTTTCTTCTATAGCACGGCTCGGTAATCGATTTTTTTCCTTTTTTATATGACGGCACCACTAAATGGGCTTATTCGGGGTACTCTAATTTTGTACGCCTAATATTTTCTACACCAATCGATAGGAAATTAAGTAAATATGATCACATGAAAAATTTAATGTATTCAAAGAAGCCGTTACCGCGATATTGTGGTCTCGGCGGGTAGAGTAGTGTGACGTCATAGGTTCCAATGCAGCGCGATATACTGTAAGATACAATGGTGTGATTCGTAACGGTCACAATTTTATTATAAGTTAATGAATGATTAGTACTGTTTGACAGAGTTTTGTGTTTTTTGGTATCAATTAAATACGTTTGTGATTGTTTGTTTGAATTAATATTTCATATTTTTTCGAACACTCGGTGTTGGTTTATTCGATAATTGGTTAGTTATCATTTATTTTCTCTTTTGGATGTTTTGATTCATTATTTTTGTTTTATTCAAAGAAACTGTGTTCTTTGGAAACTGATTACTCATAAGCAGATTCTGCCGACTTACCCAAAGTCAACATATTCATGATAATGGATTACTTTAATTCAAATCGTGATTATATTAGCGTAGAAATGCGAGGCGCCAAAATGCAAAGGTTAGTTTGATAGTCAATTAGTATTGTATTGTTATCAATCTAATATTACTTTAAAGGTCCGCGAGACAGAATTACGGTGACAACGCTGACGGATATGTTCAATTAAAAAGGGAGAATAATCATTGTTTTCTAAGAGCTAAAATAACTCCCGAACACAAATTAAAATTCAAAATTTATACCATTTCTACTACTATAAATGAAAGGGACAAGCACATTATTGAAGCAGAATGTCATTACTGTGCCGCCTCAAAATGTGGATGTAAACATGCTGTTGCATTCCAACCAAAACGCAAGAAATTATATTGATGATACTGGTAGCATGAACAGAAAATATTATTACCAAATGCAAATGCAGATGCATTTGGAAAACCGTAAAACATTTATATTTGTTGTGACCAAGCCAGATTTTGAAGTCACTAACGACATCATAGTTAAATATTGTAATTATGACAATGAACTAGTAGTTAAAATGTTGAATGACTGTTTGTCGATACATAGACAGCTGCAGATGTAAATGAATCATTTCAAATTAAATTAAGAAATTTCGACGCAAATAATTTACCACCTTGTAAATGTGAACACTTTCTCTGCTATTGAGTGTTTATTTAGTCCGGCCCTTCGTACCTGATACCTGGCGAAGGCACCATTAGTCAAGGTTTATAACCCCAAACATTGTACCCTACACTAATGAGAATACACAAAAAAATTCAGCCTTTATACTTTAACGTATGTCTGGCAGGCTCTGGCTCTTGGTCTATAAGTTTCACTCTTCTATGGTCTTTGGAGAATATGGACGTGAAACAATTCCTTAAAAATGTTGAAAAATGCGAAAGTTATAAATTTTGAAAGATTGTCAACAAATGGCCTGGAGGCCAGGCGGCCTCCTGTCACGCGTCAAATTGAAATCTGCCGTTTTTAAGTACATATTATAAATTGCGCAGAATTTATGAAAGACGAATAAAAAGGAAACGTACTCATCCGAGTCGGCAGCGAAGGCGTTACTTCCGTGGTAACCAACATATGCCGGATGGGTCATTTACAAGTGTATCTGCCGAAAAGCTGAGAAGAACGGGTGATGGTGAGGTATGATATGATTGTACATGCCGCAGAAAATAGTGTCTGTAACCTAAAAAAGAAAAATAAGCATCATCCGCATCCCGTCCGTTGACTGAATTTAAGATTTACACAGCATGTCATAAAAAATATGGTGATATTTTCAACAAATTAGCTGTGAGAAAGAAAATATTCAGTAAGATGCAAGCTAAAGTTATTACTTCAATGATGATTGGTGATATTCTTGTTATCTTACCTGGAGAAGATTTACTTAAAAAGAATAAAAGTATTCATTTTTACATTCTTGTGTTTCGTTTATTTTTCCTTGGAAACGTAAAAATTTGTCGCCATTGTGTTCCCTTTTGCGGTCTTCTATTTGAGTTATAAAATCAAGTAAAATCAAGAAATTCTTTTAAGTAGCATGAATGAATACAATGAAGTACATATAATCAATGAAGAAGCCTTAGAGATCTCGAAGAGTGTTGCAAGGATGACGAGGTAAATGTTCTACAAGGCATAATCAGTGAGTTGGATGGTGAAGAATTTCCATCAACTGAAAACGAGGAGGAACGAAACATCGATGTGGGAGGATTATCTCATGAATATAAATTGAATGGAGAAGCTGGAAAAATAAGATTTTAGGCATTGCTACAGTGGGGGCAAGATTTCAGAAAGTCCAATCTGTAGGTCAGCTAAGACGGTGGGTTCAATATCTGACAGACTAACACAAAGTGCTCGCCTCACTTTAGACCACTACAAATCGGCTCGTGATGCAGGACTAATTGCCTATGACAGGGATCTCCAAAAGTAGGCGTTGGAAGCACAAAAAGACTTGAAGACTTTAGAATCAAAGCTTCTTCGAGTTAGTTGTTGAAATTCAACAGAGCCAATCGAATAGTTTTTGGACAAATTAATAAATTCATAACGCGGAGCGCATTAGAAGAAGAAAGCAGAGGCCGAAAAGTATATCAATGAAGTGAAACCAGATAATCATCAGTACGGTTTAGAAAATGTGTATAATTCAGATTAAAGTGGTTAGTTTTTTTCTTAAAGTTGGTAACTGTGTCATTGTTTGAGTGTTGTCATGTTGGCAACACTGTTGTACATACTTCAGTTAATAAAGAGAGTCGTCGATGAACGGAGTTGTTTAATAAAAATAATCATCCCCACCTTAAAATATATTACATGGTGTCAGGTGTGATATTTTAAAAATAATAACAATCGTAATTAATAATATAATTAATAATTAACTGGTAATAATAATAATAATAGTAAAAGAACTAAAAGAAACAATCAGAGTGAAGTGTGGTCTGGTAGCGTGGCGTCGTAGTTTTACAAAATGGAGGTCGCCAATGTGTTCAAGCCGCCTAACAGCATTGTGTTTGATCAAAATACAAGTCAAAACTTTGATAAGTTTATGAACAGTTTCGATATATATTTAACTGCTACTGGATTAAGTGATAAAGATGATAAAACAAAAGTCGCTATTTTTCTTAATATTGCGGGAGAAGAGGCGCAAGCTGTTTTTCAAACATTGAAATTATCGGCAACACAGGCAAAGAGTTACAAAGAAGTCATTAAAGCGTTCCAAGAATATTGCAAGCCGTTAAAAAATGAAACCTTCGAC
Organism: Iselma pallidipennis; assembly: GCA_037464855.1. NCBI lineage: Eukaryota > Metazoa > Arthropoda > Insecta > Coleoptera > Meloidae > Iselma > Iselma pallidipennis. The sequence goes on along the minus strand of JAZBHA010001245.1, from coordinate 8,734 downwards.
AGATACAAATTCTTTATTCGAGTGCAAGAAGAAGACGAAGATATTGATCATTTTATAACTGATATTAAAATGTTGGCTAAAAATTGTAATTTTGGTGACTTATGTGATTCATTAATTCGAGATAAATTGGTGAGTGGAATACGAGATGTCGCTCTTCAAGAAAGGTTACTGCGTGTGTCGGACTTATCGCTGGCGTCAGCTGAGAAGCAGTGCCGTGCAGCTGAAACAAGTCGTTTTCAAGTGAAAAATCTAAGAAATGTAAAAGAAGTCAATGCTGTGAATACTAGAAAAGAAAATTCGTCGAACAAGTCGAAAAATAACAACAATTTGTATAATTGTTTTAAATGTGGTAAGAGACATGGCGAGAAAAACTGTCCAGCATTTGGTAAGTTATGTAAAAATTGTAATAAACCGAACCACTTTGCTATTGGTTGTAAAATTAGACAAAAAACGAAACAAGTTAGTGGTAGGGTAGCTTTCAAAAATAGATATAAAAATGTAAATGAAATTGATACTGATAATAAACAGGGTAGTAGTTTAGAACAAAGTAGTTCTGATGATGAAGTCTATATTGATGAGGTTAGAATAAATGATATTAGTTCAACATCGAGTGAAGGAAATTATTGGTCTACGGAAATTATTATTAATAATACACCTATTATTTTCAAACTCGACAGTGGTGATACTTGTAATTGTTTACCTTTAAAAATACTAGACAAAGTAAAAATTGCTAGGAGTCAGATTGTAAAAGATAGTTTATCTATAATTACATATGGTAATAATAAAATTAAAACATTAGGGCATGTAATTTTACCGTGTTGTATAAAAGATATTAATTGTAATATCAAGTTCGTTGTGGTAGACATTAATAGTATACCAATTTTGGGGTTGAATACTTGTATAAAATTAAATCTTTTGAAAAAAGTTGATTCGGTAGAACAATCGGTTATCAACATTAATAATAATAATAATAATAATAATAGTAAAATAAATGAAAAACATGAATTTATAGTAAAAAATAAACATATGTTTGAGGGAACAGGTAAGGTACCCTATAAGTATAAAATCGTTTTAAAACAAAATGCTAGTCCTATTGTTAGTTCCTGTAGAAGGGTCCCTGAAGCAATAAAATCGAAATTAAAACAGACACTGGATGATCTTGAAAAAAGGGACATAATTGATAAAATTGATGAACCGACTGAGTGGGTCAATAACATTGTAATCGTTGAGAAAAACAATGGATCGTTAAGAATCTGTCTAGACCCGGTACATTTAAATAAATTTGTTGTATCCGATCAATTCCCGATACCAACCATAGAAGAGCTTGGGTTGAAATTAAAAGGCAAGAAGAATTTATACAGTTTTGGATTTAAAAGAGGGATTTTATCATATACCTCTGGACAAAGAAAGCAGTAAATATTGTACTTTCATAACACCATTCGGAAAATATTGCTTTAAGAGACTGCCATTCGGACTGAGTGTTAGTCCACAAGTTTTTCAAAGAGTTAATGAAAAAATATTTGGAAATTTACCAGTTGGAATATATTTTGATGATTTTATCATTGGTGCTGATAATGAACATGATCATGACAAAATCCTAAAAGAGGTTATGAAACGAGCAAACGAGTTTGGTATTAGGTTTAATCGAAATAGAATACAATATAAAGTAAAAGAAGTTAGCTATCTCGGGCAGATATTTTCAGCTGAGGGGGTTAGACCAGATCCTGAGTATATACAAGCTGTCCTGAGCTTGGAGGAACCCAAGAATAAAAAAGAATTATTACGAGTACTTGGTATGATTAATTATTTGACTAAATATGTTCCACATGTATCTGAGATACTAACTCCATTAAGAGAGTTAACAAAAAATGGTATTCAATGGTTATGGACAAAAGATCACTCGCAGAGTTTCGTAAAAATTAAATCGTTAATAGCTAAGACGCCGACATTACGTCTATTTGATACTGGTTTACCTATAGAAATTCAAACTGATGCAAGTCAAAATGGTGTTGGAGGTTGTTTATTACAAGCAGGTCAGCCCGTAGCGTTTTGCTCCAGAAGTCTAACAGAGACAGAGAAAAAATGGGCTCAAATTGAAAAAGAGTATCTCGCAATTTTATTCTGTTTAACTAAATTTCATCAATATGTTTATGGTAGGAAAGTCACTGTCAAGAGTGATCACAAGCCTCTAGTTGGCATTAGTCAAAAAGAAATCAATAAAGTAGGAAATCGTTTACAGAGAATCAAGTTAAAGTTATTAAAATATAATATTGATGTTGAATATTTGCCAGGCAAGCAAATGTATATTGCTGATTTGTTATCGAGGTCGTTTATTAAGACCCATGTTGTTGATGATCCAGAAATGTCAGAAGTAGTACATACACTTGGGTATGAGTTACCGATTTCGGAAGAGAGGTTGAAAGAGTTAAAGAAAGCAACATTCCAAGACCCGGTGTTGAAGCAAATTATAGAGTACTGTAATACTGAATGGCCTGAAAGTAGAAACTTATATCAACAGCCAGAACTAAAGGCGTTCAAGAAAATCAAAAATGAATTACATGTATCAGATAACATTGTGTTTAACAACTTTAAGTTGGTTGTTCCTAATGGTATGAAAAAAACGATGCTTTCTAAGCTGCATACTGGGCATATCGGCATTGAGAAAATGAAAGCGAGAGCGCGAAAAATCCTTTATTGGCCAAGGATGTCGTTTGATATTGAAGAATTTTGTAAAAATTGTCAAGTATGTTTAAAACATAGTAATAATGTTCAAAAAGAACCTCTTATACAACATGATAGGCCAAACGTTCCGTTTATGAAGGTGGTAGCTGACATATTAACGTATGCTGCTCGTGACTATTTAGTAGTTGTTGATTATTTCAGTAATTGGATAGAGTTGATACCGTTGAAGAATAAAACCGCTGATGTAATTGTTGGTAAACTTAAAATTATTTTCGCTTCGCATGGGATACCATCGATATTTGTGTCAGATAACATGCCGTTTAATAGTGCTGTTTTTAAAAATTTTGCTAAAAGTTGGGATATAAAGTTAGTTACCTCAAGTCCACGATATCCAAAATCCAATGGACTTGCCGAAAAGGCAGTAGGAATCTGTAAGAAAATGCTTAAAAAATCTCGTGATTCTGAAACTGATATATACACTGCTCTACTTACATATCGAACAACACCACTTAGTGGTATGAATGTATCTCCAGCGGAATTGTTAAATAATCGTCTTTTAAGAACTACAGTACCCGTGTGTAACAAATTGTTGAATCGGAAACCAAAAATTGATCATGAACAGATTTCAGAAAAAAGGAAAAGAATAAAAAAATATTATGACAGACATGCTAAAGGTAGAGAATCATTTGTAGTAGGACAGAATGTAATAATTCGAAAAGAAAATCATTGGGCACCTGGTATAATAATCGATAAGACGACTTTCCCAAGATCGTATATTGTTAAAGATGAATCAGGCAGAATTTATCGACGAAATAAGGTGTTCCTAAAACCTTCCCCTTATCCTGTCATAGAGACTTTACCTGTTGATGTTGATGCTGATTTACCGGAATTGTCACATAATCTTAGAAAATCTGTTATGCCTAACGAACTTGATAAAAACAGTGTTTCTGTTTCAAATGCTAATGACCGTGACAAGTCCCAAAATTGTACAACTCGGTCGGGACGTTTAATTGTTAAACCTATTAGATTTGGGATATAGTTATTACAATAAGTATGGTATTTTTTTTTATTTTCTTTAAAAAGGGGAGATAATACAGTTATGTTATTCTTGTTTGAAATTGTTTCAGTTAATAGTTATATGATGGTCATATTACTTTTGTTATTTGAAAGTGTTCAGTTAGTAGCTGTATTACTGTTGTTATTTTGAAAAGGGGAGATGTTACAGTTGGTAACTGTGTCATTGTTTGAGTGTTGTCATGTTGGCAACACTGTTGTACATACTTCAGTTAATAAAGAGAGTCGTCGATGAACGGAGTTGTTTAATAAAAATAATCATCCCCACCTTAAAATATATTACAGATTTCTGCTTGACACGTTCGAAAAGACGGTTGGTGGGAAAAGAATCAACTTTTCGTTGACGAAGTCGTATGAGGGCAGATTTTATATAAATTACAATAAAAAAGGAGCATTTATTGAAGAAACAAGAGCACATCTGAATGATGACAAGATTGGTGAATTTACGGCAACATATAGTCAAAACCGAAGCAAAATCAGCGCCTGCCAACGAGGCAGGAAACGCAAACGTTCATTTCATGGTGAAGATTCTGACTATGGTGGTCCACCATTGGTAGATTCAAATACTATTGAACCCGACGTGGGTGAAATTGAAGGAAGCAAAAGTAAATTTTTACAGGATGTTTCAAATATGGATGTTGATGAAATACAAAGGACAAAGAGTTGTGAATTCCGCTCACGATCCTGTTGCACAGACACAAATGTTATTTTAGATAGCGAAAATGAAGTCGCTGAAAATCTTTCTAACGACAATCCGACAGAATAAAGACCTCAGGTGAATGAACTTGCAGTAGCTCAAGACAATCAAAATCGCCCGATAAATTATGGTACTTCTAGTTCTGTTCAATCTTTACATTCGTGCAATGCTCTAGCATTACTATCCATGCTTACTGCTCATTCTGTAAGTTACGCCATTTGTAGATATCTAACTGTTACACAAACAATGCATTACTTTGCTTGCCAGACAGCAAAACAAAGATTTTTGCACAAAATCGTAGCTGGTGATGCAAATTGGATTATGTATGCAAATCCTAGAAGCATAAAATCATAGGTAGACCCTGGTCAAGAGACAACGTCAACAGCACAACCTGAGCGTTTCGGACAAAAAGTGCTTCTCTGTATATGGTGGCACCAGAAGGGTGTGCTGTATTATGTTCTTTAGAAGCCGAGTAAAAGCATTACAGCAGAAATTTACCAAGAGCAATTGGTGAGTTTAAACGCTGCAATTGAGGCGACACGCGGGCCCGGAGCAGAGCGTGCATGCACGAAGTTGGCGGTACTTCTGGGGCGGTGAAGGCGTTTCTCGCCACAACAAAAACGTCGAATTAAAACTGTAAAAAGTAACACCAAATTTAGAAAATAGTTTATAGAAGGCGGCCAAAAGTGGCGCGAAGGCGACCGACTATTCAGAACCGTCCCTGGAAAAACGTTCATTTACTGGACAAGGTCACCGTAAAGTCATCCTGCTACACGACAACGCAAAACCGCATACCGCAGAAGCCACAAAGAAACCGAATTGGTCTCAGTAGAATTGAACATTCCAACATAAGTTTTCTATAATTGATAATTCTTTGAGTCTGCAGAAAATGAGAAAAACACTGAATCATGTAGACACATAGTGTGAAGTCTTTATGAGTTGCGTATTGTGTAGAACGAAGCCAACGAAACTCATACGTTTCGCAGTTGCAGTTTGAATTGAATTGTTGTTTCATATTTGTTTCACTCTTATATGTATTTTGTTATGTTTAAGACGTTTTTGTGTGAAATTAAAAAGGTAAGTTGCAGATATTTCATCAAAAAAAAAATTACAAATGATATAAGAAACAAACAATATTCCTTTAGGAGAAAATGTCACGAAAATGTATTTTCTGGGAATATTTTGACAAATGTGAAGAAATAGATTACGTTAAATGTAGAGTATGCAGTAAAAAAATAAAAACTTCAGGAAACACCACCAACATATTAAAAGTATACATTATGGTATTTATAGTGGAATTGAAAACAAACAAAACGGGAAAATTTGAAAAGTCAAGTCAACAGTCACAAGATTCCATCGAATCTTTTAAAAAACATAAAACAATCGATTAGGCGCTGAGGACAATAACATCTTTGAAAGAAGGTGGTGCAAAACATGACAAAATTACCAACAGTATATTATACATGACTTGCTAAGATTATCAACCAGCATCAATTGTAGAAAATAAAGGATTTCAAAGCCTTTTGAAGACTATCGTGCCACATTATAATACTATTTCTAATCGTAATAGACCTCGAATTCGCCGAAATTATATGTTCGTTATGGAACTTTTGAGTTTTAAAAAAAAATTATTTATGACAAAATGGAAATATTGGGTGTAGACACGACAACTGACAGTCATAGAGTGTACTTTATTACAAATACGGGCTTTTTGTAATATTTTACAATATGCATATTCAGCAATGGAAGTGCTATAATTTTATATGTTTATAGCTGAAGATACCAATATTATTCCGACGATATATGTCTTATCACAACAAAGAAGAAACAAATAGAAAAAAGAATGATTGAGCTGCAAAAAACAGCAGAAGAGAGGGGGGGGGGGGAGCAGAAGCAGATATGAAGTGAAGGATAGGAACTACTTTTAGCATGTTACAAAAGATATGGAAAAGCAAAGTACTTAACAGAAGAACTAAACTGAGAATCTTCAACACGAACATAAAACGTATCCTACTACTTATTTCCTGAAAAATAATTTTTGTTGATTTATTGTGGAAGGTGGCACCATTGTCGGTAAAATTGAAAGGGATAAATCTCCCGTCAAGGCATTGTTGAAATTTAAGAAAATAGTACAAACTCAGTTTTGGAATTTACGAAAATTCCAGAAAAACGTTCTTAATTAGTACTTCAAATTTTCTCTTATCACTAAAACTTACGAAGATATAAATTCGTTGAGCACTAAGTTTTTCACACGGTGAAACGTACCCTTCATCAAAAATTATTCAGTTGCGTTCTGAATATTATTAGTTTTCTCATTTTATCTTGCAAGGATGAATTTTCCTGGAGCAGAAGAATTAATTGAAAGTGTTCGCAATTATCCAGTGTTATATGTCACCAAACATGTTGATTATTTCAGGACAAAATTGAAAGACAGTATTTGGAAGAAAATTGCTGACTCGTTGCAACAAAAAGACGGTAAGTAAATGTTGTATTTGTTGATATTTAAGAAAAAGGGGAAAGCTCACAATTAATAAAACTAAGAAATTAAATTAATGAATTAATTAATCAAGTTCGTGGTTCACCGCGAGCGCAATGGCGGTTCAGAACCGCCACACCTCACTCAGAACCATCTCTATCGCCATTACAAGCTTCTTCAGCATCACCAGTACCACCGCCATCACCGTCAACAGCAGCATTGTCACTTCCATCAACATCAAGGCGAGACAATAGGAATAAAAGTCTACAGCTCTTTATGTCACTATTTATTAATGGTTTATTAGTATTACATTATATTATTTATATAAAAAAACGTAGATGAAATTTTCCTCAATGCACTAAAAGCTGTACCACCACCACCACAAATGTTGCCTTTGAGTGAAATAGATGGATTTTTAGGTTCGAAACTCATCACATAGGAGTGTATCTGACACGGCGCGAAGCGTACCGACACTGATAATACATTTGTAAACTTACTATATCGTTCCCTATCACACAATATTGTTGTCGGATGGGCGCCGTACAGGATACGACCGACATATCCCAAGAAAAACAAAGGTCTAGAAATAGAATATTGCCGTCATTCGTGCAGTGTAGTTCGTTGTGGTTACTAGTAAAAGTATTAAAATCGTGACTACAATAAAATTTAGCAAACACTTTTTTGCAGGCAAACAATTCGCTGAAAAAGACGTCGGATGTGCAGGAATATTTACATCAAAAATTATAACTACCATTAAATATTTTTAAATAAATAACGGTATAAATGACGTTTTCCTCTTTTTTCTTAATTTGCAGAAATATTTACACTAAAATGAATTCGTTGAATATAATATAAGTGCATTCAACCCCGAAAATGTTAAATAAGAATAAATATCTTTATGTCACGCCACTGTTAATGAAATAACATCAGAAAATGCAAATTGGGTCGGTCACCGACAGCCTACGTATTGTCGGCGAAACATGACCGTAGGTACCGACACCGATAAAACATTCTTGCCAAGAATGCTGATCGGTGCTGGCACGTGTCTGTCCGGACCCCATACTTGCTGATGAGTTCAACGCGCCGGTCAGTGTCTGATACAATCCCATGTGATGAGTTTAGACGTTAAGTGTTATTAAAAGAAAAATTGAAATCGCTGCCCAAAGGGGTTCGAAGTGACTAGGAGATTGAATTTCTTCAGAGAATTCTTCAAATGGAAGATGATATAAATAATAAATCGTAAACAATAATAGTTGTATTCTGTTATAAATTAACCCTTCAGCGCCCAGCCCCGTGCTTTGCTCGGGCATGCAAAACTGGCGAAAATAACCAACCCCGAGCTCAAACCAACTCTTCGCTCAAAGAAAAACTACGTCTAAGTAGTTAACTCAGGCATACAAAGAAGTGAAAATGAACAATAATCTGTAAAGAAAAAGTATTATTGCCTCGTTATTTATTATATACATACACTTATAATTCAAACATGTTGATTTGATCGTCGTCCCTGTCGTGTGTAATGCATTTGTTCTTTACACTAAAAAGGGCGGTAAGGCAGACTTTAGAGTTTAGAGCAACACTTGTTGAGACATTGATTTAGGAATCTCTCTCTCTCACACACACAATGCTAGGAAACCAAGTTGTCCGAGAAAACCGGGACCTTTGCGACTAGCCGAAAGAAATTTCCCCGAATATATTTCCTCTACAGAAAGAAAAGAAGACCCTCGGCGATTCGACTATATGAGTCGTATAGAATCAAAAGCGGCAATCTGACTTTTTTTGTCAAAATTAGATACGAGCGTAGAAAC
>JAZBHA010001244.1:0-24893 GCA_037464855.1 Iselma pallidipennis | reverse complement strand
CTTTCTTGTTTATTTATTTTTCATTATATAAATAATTCGATTAGTTAATTTATTTACCGCATATAAAAATATTGTTACTTGTTATTTGGTACTTATGAGAAATGGTAGCACGAAATTTTTCCGTACAGGAGATCCCGTATTCCCGTCTCTTGCAAGTACCACCGGATGATGACCGAGATTTCATAACATTGGAAGAACTTAAGCCGGCCATCATCGACAATAATCACCACCATCATCATCATCACCACCACCATCACCAGGCGCAAATACAACAACAACCACAATATCAACCGACCTACTATGAATTATCGAATATTTCCGAGTAAGTTCACTAGAAACCTTCAATATTTTTTTCCAATTTTTGATTTAAATTTTGTATTCAAAGGAACCCATGCACGTCAAACATCCCGTATCAGACCAACCAAAATTCGAAGACGATCATGGAATTACAACCTGTTGATAGTAGCACTTTAAATGATCCAACTAGTCGGAAACGGAAAATCTCCTATCAGTAAGTGATTTTATTATCTATTTATTTATTTTGATGTCTACGAAAGGAAAAATTCCACCTTTATAGACCTTATTGTTGATTCAAATCGGATTGTGAAATAGGGTAATTAACAATTAAAATTGTCTCCACGAATCGAATATTTATTCAGATGATTTTGTCTAGATTTTTGTCTCGACACTTTTCGTTGTTCCTTTTATAAAATAATCATCATATTTTTGAAAATTGCGTCATTTCAATTGATTATTTTGGAAATGGAGTTAAATCAGACCCAATTATAAATGAATCCACAACAGTGTTCTCCTTAGAGAGAGAGCGGACAAAGTTTCTAAACCAATAGAGAATACCGAGTGAGATGGAGAACTTTGTAAGATCTAAGATTTTCTAGGTGTTGATAGAGGGTGAAACAACCCCTTTACATATAGTCACATATATTTTCATATATGCATAGAAAGCAAGAACAGAGATAGATTGATATTATTATTCCATTTCAAATACAGCAAAATTACTCGATTAACTAGTTAATTAAAGTCAATATCAAACTTAAAGGTCACTTATAAGAATTCCTCCTTAAACACATCAAATTGTATACAAAAGGGACAAATTTTAAATTTTGCACAACTACGATTTCTACATTAAATAACAATAATATTGTCAGAAAGAAAAAGGAATAATAAAATTTCTTTACGTATTGTTCCTGGATCTAGCATTAAAGTTACCAGAGTTTTTAAGAAATTGTACGCTTTTTGATAGGTTTCTGTGTGATGAAAAAATCACCGAAACAAACTCGGAAATTATGTAATTGTTTGCTAAATTTATGTTGATGGTTGTTCTGAATTACAGAGATACCAGTGATTTGGACGACGATACCGGTGAAGATGTTAAATCGGTGAAAACGAACGATGATAATAAAAAGTAAGTGTTTCTGTATTAATTTTTCGTTTTTTCCGCGCTGTCGTTTTATTCGGATTTATAATACGATTACGATCATATTTACGTAATCGGGAAGCCCTACACACATATTTGAGTTCAAGGTGGCTTGAATATTCTGTAAACGACGTTCCTGTGATCGAGTTCAAAATTTTTGTAAGATCGACGGATTGTCGGATTATCGGGACGTTTACCATATTTTCAATAATTTAGTGGAATCGCGAGCTCAAAAAATCAGTCGTAAGATGCTGTCGGTTTTGTTAGAACAACTCGTAGATAGGTGTTAATATATGATTTTTTGTAAAAGTGCACTTTTCTAGGCCATTGTGAAAATGTCACGAATGCATTTTTACGTGCACTCCAACCTACTGTTTTATTAATAATAAAGAGAAAGATAGATAGATATACTGCAATCGTGGTTCTTTAGAAGGTTATCCTGTACGAGAAGGACCTTCATTTCTTTTAGAATTATTTGTTACCGTTATTTTCTATTATTTAATTATTATGAAACCAGTAACTACTATCGGAGACTTTTTTTATGAACAAATCTTCGTGTTTTTTTTTTTGAAATTCTGTGTTCTATTAAGACTCGATGGAAACAAAACAAGGCCAAAGTCGGCATAAATTTAGTTTAAATGTTTAATTCACTAACAACCACAACAACAAAAAGGTAGCAATAATCGAAATAAACAACAGGCAGAATCATAGTGAGATCGAGAAGAGACGCCGTGACAAAATGAATACTTATATCACTGAATTATCAGCAATGGTCCCGATGTGTCATGCCATGTCCAGAAAATTAGACAAATTAACCGTCTTGCGAATGGCTGTACAACATTTGAAAACCATCCGTGGTGCTGTCCATTCATATACAGAAGGGCATTACAAACCATCCTTTCTATCCGACCAGGAATTAAAACACCTCATATTACAGGTGAACTAACTCTTAACTAACCATCAAAAAATTGATCGATTATTGATAAAATTATTATTGTAGGCCGCTGATGGTTTCCTGTTTGTTGTTGGTTGTGATCGTGGTAGAATTCTGTACGTCTCTGAATCGGTTTCGAAAATTCTAAATTTCTCTCAAGTAAGTTGTGATTGTTTTCTTGTCTTTCTATTTAAATTGAAAATTATTTAAAAATCTTGATAGGGGGATCTTTTAGGTCAAAGTCTGTTCGATATACTTCATCCGAAAGATGTAGCCAAAGTTAAAGAACAACTATCATCGTCCGATTTGAATCCACGTGAACGGTTAATCGATGCGAAAAGTAAGATTTTCTGTTACTGTTTTTTGTATGGTTTTTCTTAATACCTACTGCTTTGGGGTGTGGATTTGTAGCAATGCTTCCAGTCAAGACAGATCTACCACAGGGTGCTAGCCGTTTGTGTCCGGGTGCTAGACGTTCGTTCTTCTGTCGGATGAAATGTCGTACAACGACACAAATCAAAGAAGAAGCCGATACAACGACTGGATGTCATCGGCGCAAAAACAAACAACACACTTCAGGTATTTTAATAGTTTTGTTGTCGACAGTGTCGCACTTGCAATCTTAGCTCGCCAGGCAAAATATACAGTTGAATTCAAACGCAACTCTTTATCTTTATCTTCTTCTCACTCTTTAAGGATTTGCTTGCACCGCACAGCAAGCTTAGCAGGACATTTAAATCATATATCTATCCTTGTTCCTATCGCAAGTTCATATCCCTGTGCTTTACTATGTGATTTTATCTACTATTGGCCGAGTTTGCCAGCTGTAAATGGGTGGGGAGAAGATGAAGATGTGGATTTTCGTTTGGATTGATTTTAACTGCCAAGCACGGTGTATAATATTATAGGTGTAGGCACGGGAGTTGAAATGGTGTCTTGAAACTAGAGATGCAACGGATAGTGATTTGACCGGATAACCGGATACCGGATAACCGGTCTAAAGTTATGCCGGATAGGCGGATATCCGGCCGGATATCCAGTCTAATTATTCATCCTATGCGAAGGGCATTTGTTGAAAAATTTAACACGTACGACCGTGATTGGTCAAGAGGAAAAAAACGACACAGATGTGTGACAAAATAATTTTCCGGAAATTATTTCCGGTGCTTGTAAAACACCATCGAAAAAATTTTTGAACATTTAAAGTGATAAATAATAAATAACATGGAGGAGTGTTTTAAAATCGTTTGTGAAAGCACGAAATCTTGTGTTTTTCTCAAAATTGCCTTGTTTCGTAAAGAGATACAGGCACATCCTCATACTATCAAAATTTTGGGGGTGGTTTAGAAAATATAGCTCCGTCTCTTATTATGAAAAAAAAAACAAACTTGTCAATTAGAGTAAATATTTTGCCGCCCTTCGATTTTGCCGCCTTCTCTGGAGAGAGTTGCTGTATTTCTACTATTTCATTGCATTAGTGAACCAGCGGCATATTAGTACAAGTTTTTATCACTCACAATCAACGTAAATCATAGATTTTGAACTGTGAATAGTCCTAATTTAGGGCCATGTCTCTAACCACATTCCATTACTTTTCAATGTACATACTTTTTAATTAATGATTGTTTGAGAACTGTGAACAAATAAAGTATGTATGTTCCATTACAGTATTTCTCAAAATTTGTATTTTTAATTTTCAATTTTTTACCATGTGCACTACTATCCGGCACGACCGGATAGTATACTGCCGGATATCGTATCCGGCCGGATAGTGAAAAAGTTGCCGGATATGCCGGATACCGGATAGTAACCGGATATCCGTTGCATCTCTACTTGAAACGCTCACTCCGAGTGTCGCTCTCATTTCTACACGTTCATTTAGATGGGTAGAAGTGAGAGCGACAATCCATGGCTGATGCACACTCGGAGTGAGAGTTGCTGATCAAGATCCTACTACTGGCGAGATAGGCCGTGCCTACACCTGTTATATTATACACCGTGCCTGCCAAGCAACTCTTTAGAGATAAAGATAAAGATGAAGAGTTGCGTTTGAATAGAACTAATATTTTGCCTCTGTTCTCAAGATCTAATCCAAAGTGTCTTTACTGACAATCAGTAAATTCCAAGTTTAGCAACTTTTCAAATGGTAAACTTCCCCATTTCCCTAAATTTATATTTTTCCGCCTTTCTTAATTTTCTTTCGTTTACCCATAAATGATTACGCGCTTACCCCTGGGGCAGTGACGGATTATTGAATAGACAAACAAGACAATTGGCTTCGGCCCGACACACCGTTTAATGCATAAACGCAATTTTTAAAGATCTGTTTACAATCGACTCTCTATAATTGCAAATCATGTAATTAGGGCCCAGATAACTTCTATGTCTTGGACCCGGTTAGGGCTTAATCCTTCACTGCGTTGGAAGTATGCGCACCCCAGGTTGCGAATCGTTGCCCTAAGTCATAGATTACTTAACTTACGCGCAAATCTGACCCTATTGGCGGTATTTGATAGTCACCGGGCATTTTCCCGGTGGCCCGGATAACTTGTATGTCTTGGGCCCCGTTAGGGCTTAATCCTTCACTGCCCTGGAAGTATGCGTACCCCAGGTTGGGAATCGCTGCGCTAAGCCATAGCTTACTTAGCTTACGCACAAATCTGACCTTATTGGCGGTATTTGATAGTCACCGGGCATTTTTCCGGTTGCCCGATGGCCGAATCCGAGACTGGTTGTAGATTTTAATCAATTATAATTTTAGATAAACGTTATAATGTGATACAATGCACTGGTTATTTAAAATCTTGGGCACCCGCCAAAATCGGTTTGGATGATCAAGAAACTGATATTGATAATGATGCGTGTAATTTATCGTGTTTGGTAGCTGTTGGTCGTATTTTACCACATATATCGACAATAGCTGCTGTTACACAAAATACACCAAATGTACGACCGATAGAATTTATATCAAGACACACCTTGGATGGAAAGTTTCTATTCACCGATCAAAGGTTGGCCTAACAATAAATCAATAAATAAATAAAATTAATTTAAATTCTTCATTTCTTTCATTTGTAGAGCAACTTTAGTATTGGGGTTTTTGCCACAAGAACTACTAGGTACTAGTATGTACGAGTATTATCATCATGATGATATACCATCAATAGCCGAATGCCATAAGTGTGCATTACAAGCTACTGAACGTGTTACAACGAAAATTTACCGTTTCCGGACAAGAGATGGTGGTTTTGTTAAATTACAAAGCGAATGGAAATCATTCAAAAATCCATGGACCAAAGAAATTGAATATTTGATAGCGAAAAATATTCTAGTCTTGTAAGTATGCAAAACATTTTCAAACTTAATACATATTAGGTTCGTTCCAACTAACAGAAAAAGTGCTAAATTGATACATCTACGGATGCGTCTTAGTATTTCGGACTTTTCTGAGTTGCAGTCTGTAGTCGGAACATACCTATTATACTAGTATTATTGCATTACAGGACCGATCTGCGAACTGTTGAAAGCAGTGCTGGACGTTCTGATAATCTTCAAGAAAACTTCGAGTTTTTCACACAAAGTAAGTTCTCCTTCAACAGGTTTTCTATTTAATTAATTGATATAAATCCAAAGGTAATGGTAAAGATATCCAGAGAATGATCAATACACATGTGGAAGCCAGTAAAATCGGTCGACAAATTGCTGAACAAGTCATGGATTCTCAGCGTAGAAACAATGAGTTGTCTTCAGAAAGCAGTCCAGATCCTGATCCAGAATCTTCACTATCTCTACCTGAAGTGAGTTGTGTTTAGTTTTTAAGTAAAATAGAGTACAATTAAAGCTCGACTATCGTGACTAAACGGGCATATGACTAGTTCGGATGATTAAAAATCCAAATTTCGTAATATACAGGATGTCCCGAAAATTAATATAAATTTCTAAACCATGGACCACTTTGATGGTTTTGTGAAGCCCACAGATCGCTCCGAGATAAGTGATAATTGAAAAAATACTAAAAGTCAGTTAAGAGTTACAAGACCGGGGGGGTATGGGGAGATTTCCTTCGGAGTCAATGAGTTTTGGGGGAGCAAATAGCGTTTAGGGACCACCAATATTCTTTTAAAGGTTCTTTTTATTATCAGCCGAAGAAATGTCTCCTTTCCTTATAAATTCCTCCGGGGTCAAAGTAAACCTGAAGAGATAAATGAAATTAAAAGTTCATGGACCTCAGTTTAAAAATCTCCGATTTAAACTTGCTGCAACTTTAAATCCGAGATTGTGGGTGGGTTTGTGCTGGGATATCCTGTATGATTCGCATACATATTTGTTGTCCGGATAATAGTTTTTACTGTCACAAAGTAAAATTGTAGTCGCACATTTCAACGAGTGCTCAACTGGATCACCACCATCGTTCGCAAAATCCAGTTTTACAAGAGTACCATCAACAAACCCAGTCTTATAATCACCATGTCAGCAATAATGTATCACTATCCAGTGTTGCTACGGATTCTGGTAAGTTTTTCTCTACTGATGTATATATAAAACAGAATTCGGTTATAACGACATTGAACGGTCCTAAAAAGTCTGACAATGTGTATCGTTATATCCAGCTTTTTGAGCTTAGAACTGTGTTAGTTTGTTTTGTCGCAATAATCGGGTTCTCGTTATAACCGGAATTCAATTCCAGGTGGCAATACCGATGAAAGTATCATAGAAATGATGGAAGATGCTGCTGTACATCAACCACCCAACAATAATAATCATAATAATAACAACAACAATAATCATCCACCACCAACTGATGGTAATGATGAAGCTGCAATGGCTGTTATTATGAGTTTGTTGGAAGCTGATGCTGGATTAGGTGGACCGGTTGATTTTTCTGGACTACCATGGCCACTACCTTGACCTGATTCCAATTAAAATGTACCTTTCTCTCGTAATTATATTTGATGTTATCGTTAATTTATGTGTAAATGTCGTTAAAGGGAATTTGAAAATTCCTACAGCTGTGATTTAATTTTATTAAATGTTATCAATAAAGTATACTTAAAATAGATTAAAGCTTTTGAAATTTGGACTTTCAAAAGGATTTAAAAAAATATAGTCACAACGTAAAAACTACATGAAATCAGAGACATTATTTATTTGTAAACATAGTTCCTATAAATTACAATTTTTAAGCGAATTTTCCATTTTACAGTTAAGACTAAAAATTGTTCCTAAAATTCATTCTTTATTTTTTTTTCATTATTTATTGTTCGTCAATCAATGGAAACATATGGAAAATGGCAGATGTACAGTTTGTATTCTTTGAATTCATCTTAATTCTAATTTATTAGGCAAAAGAATTTTATTTGTACACAATTAGCAATTTTTCTTTTTTTTTTTGTACATTGCAAGAGGTACATTTTACGCCAATAGTTTCTCTTTAACTCTTACAATTGTTGTATGCAATACTTACAAATATAAATAATATCTTTTTTAAATAAGTACAATAATAAAAAATAATTGTCATTAGAAATTTAGCTACCGTAGGACGCAATAAAAACCAGTCAAAAGAATAAAATAAATAATTTAAAATACCACAATCGACATGAAACAAATATATAATAACACAAATCTGGAATGTATAGGTTGCATTTATCTTTCAATTAACTAATCAAAAAAAAAAAACAGTAGTAATAAATACGTAATACACAAAAAATATCAATATTTGATCACTTGGCAAATTGTTTTGTTATTTTAGAAAATTTCTGTGTTTGTAACGACGAGCAAGAAATGGCGTGTTTCTCTTCTTTCTTTCTTTTTTTTTACTCCTAACAACAACAAAATTAAAAATAATACTTATTAAGAATTGCACTTAAAAACATACTAGTAACACAAAAAATGGACGTTATAAAGTTACGAACAAAAAAAATAATTAAAATTACAAAAAAAAAATAAGATCACAGTTTCCAATCACTGCGAACTTATCCGCTTGCTTGGACAATGGAAAAATTAATTTAAAAATCTGAGAGAGATTCACTAAAAGATGTCGAGTAGACAATTTCACGGATAGATGGCGTTATTACTATAGATATTCACCAGCCTACTCTAACAATAATAATAATTATAATAATAATAGTAATTCTTCTAAGGCAAATTTGCTAGAAAATTCCTGAATTTTTCTTTACAAATAAATTGCACTTAATGCTATTTAATCAATTAATTAATTAATTGCCAATTAATTAATTAGTTAATTAGAGAGGACTATAAATATATAGTGTCGTTGTTGCACACAGATAAATTAACAGAAAATTAAGCAACACTCTCCTCTGTTTGATTATTAATATTATAAGGTACAACAGTTAAGTTTTCCTCAGATTCACTATCTGATGAACCGTCAGAATGTTGATTTGGACGTTTTATTGATTGATTCTGTATTGTTGTTGTTGCTGTTGTTGTTATAGTTGTTCGATCATGATTTGATTCTAATGTTGAACTTTTACTAGATGGTGAAACTGAATATTCGGATGTATCACCATCATCCGAATTATTAATTTCACGTTGATGGTTACCACGTAAATTGTATTTATAACGAGTTGAACGGCGATTTGGATAAATTGGACGTCTGGCTAAACTGTAAAATCGAAAAATAACGATTAAAATCAGACACAACAATCGGAAAATTTTGTTGAACACAATATTTATCAATAAACAAGGAATATTACCTTGTTTTTATTGAATCTTTTCCCGGCTTACTATATTTAGGAAAACCCCAAATAATTAGTAAATCATCAGGTGAACTAATGAATCAATTAAAAATAAATAAATAAAATCATCAATTACCTTCTTCGTCTCAGTGGATTTTTATACACTTCACCTTCTTCATCTGTAAAACTATCATTACATGCATCTTCAGTACTGTCTTGTCCATTTCTAGTTTCTGAACATTTCTGTCTAATAACTTCACCAATCTCTTCAGTAACATTACCATTCTCTGTTGATATTCGAATATCTGTGAAAATATTACCATTCTTCAAAGCCGTCACTTTTCTTTCGATCGTTTCTAAATTATCTTCATCACTATAATCACGATTATCCGGATGATGTGGATTAATATCATCATTATTCCGATTTAATGTATCATCATTATTAGGATCGTAGTTTTTTGTTGCAAATACTTGTGTTGTTAAATCGAGATTTTCACGTTGTGCCATATAATGTAATTGTATCGAATTACCATTAGTAGTATTATTACCATCAATATCATCATCATCAACATCATCATTATCAGAACAATTACGTATCTCTTGTAGAATGACACGTTGTAATCGTTTCTGGGCAATTGTTGTTGTTGAATTTGGTGATGTCATTGTTGATGGACTTAAATCAGTTTCACTTAAGTCCATCGAATCAGTCTGTGTACCGGTATCGATCAATGATGAATTTCTTGTTGTTGAAGAAACAACACGTGAATTACGTGGTGAACCAGAATTGGTACGATGATGTCGTTTTCGAAATTTATGATTACTATTTTGTAATGTTGTTGTTGTTGTATTTCCTGTCCCTGTCCCTGTTGTTGTTGTTGTTGTTACAACCGAATCATTTGTTGTATTCAATTCAGCGTATGTTGTAATTGGTTTATTTGGACTATCAGGACTGGTTAAACTGCATTCAGGACTTGTTGGTGTTGTACTTTGTTGTCCAGAACAACGGCGATTATTACCACCACTACTACTATTATTACCAACAAATTTACGTGTCATAAATGGATTTATTAAACGACGTTTATTTGTTATTTCACGTTTACGTCCACCTTGACGATACTGTTCAACTTGTTGTAATACACCGGATAATTCTAAATATAATTGTTGGACTTTCTCTAATTTCCTATCATATAATTCACGTATATCACGTATATGTTTTATTTCAATTTCACGTTTCTTTATTAACATCTCCTCTTTTATTTGATATTCAATTCGGTGTTTTTGCATTTGTGCTTTGAATTGGGTGATTTGTGATTTGATTTCTTCTTTCCAACTGGCTTGAGTTTTGAAGAATTGTGTGTCTTCGTATTTTCCAAGAATCTAACAAATTAAAAAAAAAACACATTAAATAAAATAGTCACAACAACAACAACAACAAAGAATTACTTCAACTGCAGCGATCTGTAGATGGTTCTGGATCAATTTAAATGCTGGCCGTTCTTTTGGATTCATTTTCCAACACATTTCCATGATTAATTTAAAACCTTCTGGACACGTTTTCGGTATTGGTGGTTTCAATTTACCACTACCAACTAAGTACATTATGGCACTTTGTTCCATACCATCATATGGTACTTCACATGTTAATAATTCCCATAGAACAATACCAAACGACCATACATCGACTTTTTCTGAACATTCCAATTCCTGTATAACTTCTGGCGCCATCCAAGCTACCGTACCAGCAAAACTCATCTTTTCACTAACACCATTCCATGTCTTCGACGTACCAAAATCACTGATTTTGATCACTTCCTCTTCACCAATTAAAACACTACAAATATTAATTTAATCAATAAATAGTGTAACAAAATTAACCCGAAAAAAATTTACTTGGGACTCTTTAGATCACGATGTATAATCTTCTGTGTATGTAAATAATGCATACCATTCGTAATTTGTTTCGCCCATGATACGACACGATTTGTGGTGACAACATTCTTTTGATTTTTCAATAAATTACATAATGGTCCGTACGGACAAAATTCCATAACAATACAAAAACATGGTGCTTGTGTACATACACCTTTAAATTTAATTATATTAGGATGATTTAATTTACGTAAATTTTTAATATCGGTCGATTTAAAATCGAGTACTTTTTTAACAGCAACTGGTTGATTATATAGCATGCCTGAAAAGACTGTACCTTGACTACCACTACCAATATATTCAAGACCTGTTATATGCTCAAAAGGAATCTCCCATTCATCTACAAAATTAGTGTTAAACAAAATTTTCACCCAAAACTGGAAATCAAAATCAGAGCCGTAACTGGACCTTTTAGCGCCTACGGCTTAATACAACAATTAACGACGTAAATTCAGAAGATAAAGGGTAAAGTAAGAGAGTCATCCCCTTCACTTCTATTTCTTTTAACTGATGTGGTTTTGCAGGGCTAAGGCCGCACTGGCCATTGGCAAGTTACGGCTCCGATCAAACTAGTACCTTGGCAATTTTTTATTTCATTCACAGCCCCTTTACCAATCATCGCCATGACCGGTCGTAAACATGCAAAGAAACCATTGATCCATCCTTTATTTAAATCATAAGCTGGTTGTGGGGTGTCAGGTGAACTGTCTTGACACACTGGTGGATGATGGTTGGTTGTGACAACCATTGTTGGTTCACTGGTACTCTTATGTAACGTGAAATTGTTGATTTGATTCTGTAGACCCAATACACTGAAAATTGATAAAACTTCTGCCAATTAATTTTATTAGAAAACACCCACAATTTGCAAAACTTCTAATTTAGAAAAACTTACTACCAACGTATCTCCATTGATAATTCTTGTATAGATTGTCTTTATCGATAAGTAAAATAGGTACAGTTAAGACATTACTTATATGTCGTCTTAACCACATTATCGAGAAAATAATCAGGAAGTCTTAAGTACCTATCGTGCGTTATCAATCAATCAGCATTGAACGTCAATGAGTGAATGCTAGAAAATTGGACCATTGTCGCCTTAAATTTCTCTCTTATCTCTATAAATTTTTATAGAGATAACACTTTATGTGTAGCGAATAAATATTTTCGATAATTTTAAACGGAACGATTTTTTTCGGAATTATTATTTAATACAAAAAAAAACTGACCTTTCGTCTCCGGTAAATATCGATCCATTCTCATTGCCATCATCACCCAACACCGGTTTATTACTAACAATAACCATGTTTATTTATTTATTTGTTTTTCGTTCACTTTTTAAATAAATTTTTGTAATAATTGACCAGACAGGCGTCTGTTATTATTGTTAGAACGACAAAAGATACAACAACTATTATAACTGTGTTTATCAGGAATTATTGTACGGGAGAATTATGTATGTTTGCATGTGATGTGTGATAACCGGTCGTGGCTTTTAAAACAAAACACTAAAACACAATCATAATGAACCGCTCCAATTTTTCTTTCTATAGTTATTTGTGGCAAATAATTATGTTATCACTAAAAATATAAAATTGTAACAGATAAGATGCCTTTTATATCAGGCATCTTTTACACACTTGTGTTTGTTATGGTGATTTATTTATCTATATGAAATGTATATGTTTGTGTCTTCTGTTATTTGGATGTGTACATGTGTGTGTACATACAAAAAAAACTATTATTAATATTATTATTATTATTGCAATTAATTTGGCAATTGATAGTTAAAATTGCGCATCAAGTTTAACTTCTTTTTCATTTTTCTTTTAAGAAATAATACTGTCATCTAAAAAATTATTACATAAATGTGATTATCGTACCTAGTTTTTAAATCTTCATACATATTAGGTGTTGTGATAACACGGGATAAAACAACATCTTCATTAGATGGTTGCTGGGAATGGACTGTTGTTGTTGTTGTTGTTGGTGGTGGTGGTGGTGTGGTTTGTTGGGTTCTTTCCAATGTACCTTCAGGTGTATGCATCGTCAAATCTAACCAGAGAACCAAAAAGTAAAAAAAAAACACCATCAGATCTACAAATTGTCAGTGATTATTGTCGAAATTTGATAAGGAATTAATGAAAAAAAAATCGAGATTTTCTGAACTGTTTCATAGCGAATTCTCATCATTGTTAATTACTTTTTACTTGTTTTTTCCTTTACAGATCAAGGAATTATATAAAAACAAAATACTTCTTGAATTTAGTAAAAAAAAATAATTCTTTCGATAATTTTCGTAGTATGCACAATTAAGGAAATACAGTAAAAACTCGATAATTCCACAGGTATAGGACCAGAAGGGTGACGGATTACCGATGTGTAGAAAAATGTATACGCGGAGAGACTTATTTTATGCTGAAAAATCCAAAAATAGAAGAATTTTGCCCCGAAGCAAATGTTTTTTTAAGGGACCTCTCAGTGATATTTACCAAATAAAGATGGATTATATTACCAAGGGATCCCTTTTAGCTATAGGTCTGAAATTAGTGGCACGTTATGAATGTTGGGGGAGGAGCTAGGCAAGATAGACTTCAGTCTTCAGTCGCCCTATTTGCATCACATTGGAGGCAAAAAAGTACTATCGCCATTTTTGAAAGCCCGCTTTAAGATTAGGTCTTGGGCCTCATCACTATATTTTCACCTTCTTGCCCTTGGCAAATGTTCTTTTTGCTTACGGTGTAACATGCCGTTGCTTGTTGAAACATAAGCCATGTTCTCATGGTGGATCCGAAGTTTGACGTATGCAGCAGGCAGCTTTAGCCAATCAGAACATAGAATTTTCCAAAATTCTGAATTTTGTTCGGCTAAAGCTGTACACGCTTTAGAATCCACTATGAACACATAGCTTAAAAAAGCTTCATTAGCTTCATAGTGAATGCGCCAGTGGGAAGAGGGAAGACGACGGATAATCGAATATCAACGAATTATCAAGTTTATATCTGTCTTTACTAAAGCCACTATATAAGTGACAACCAAAAAAGAAAATGGTAAAATGCTGCATTTTGGCCCTCTTTGGGACCCTAGTCAAACATTCTTTTTGCCTACGGTGTAACATGCCGCTACGTGAAACTTAAGCCATGTTCCTCTCATGGTGAATCCGAATCGTGACTTGTACTTGGCATTAACCAATCAGAACTTGGAATTTTTCTAAATTTCGAATTCTGATTGGTCAAAGCTGTACAAGCCACTGTTTAGAATCCACAATGAGAACATAGCTTAAAATTTCATTAGCCTAATAGTAGATGCTAGGGCTGGGCGCGATCTTCGATATATCGATAAGAATATCGATATATCGATAATATCGTATATCGATATGACTTTCAAATTTTATCGATATATCGAATTATCGATAATTATCGATATATCGAATTATCGATGCATAATATCGATATTTATCGATATTTTTTGTTGACAGCTATCGATATTTTTTTATATGTTGGTAGTTATTCACATGTAGGCATATTTGGATACGAAGCATAGATCGTTGAGACTGCAAATAGTTATTTATTTTTGTCGATATGTCGGTATTTTATTAACAATTTAATTATCGATATATCGATAAAATATCGATATTCCAAGAAGTCCGATATATCGATAATTATCGATATTGTCCAACATCGAAATATCGATATCAAAATTCCAATATCGCCCAGCCCTAGTAGATGCGCCACTGGGAAGACGACGGATTATCGAGTATATAACGACGAATTATCGAGTTGATACCTGTTTTTATTAAAGCCACAAATATTATTGTAAATTATTTAAGAAAATCGTTGTTTTTACGTGGATTTTTATCAATTTTTCAGTCTGATAATTTATTTAAATTAAGACCAAGTCACGTGTCTGATTTTATCCACTTCCCACCCTTTTATTTCGGAAAATACACACCACTTCTAATCAATAATAAAATAATTCACGAAAAAATACAAACATTTTTAAAGCTGATTTTGATGAAACGTAAATGTTTTCGAGGAAAAAGTCAAAAAATAGTGGAAAATACTAGAAAAAAAAAACATTAAACACAAACACAAACAAAAACATTATTGTAACCTGTACAATTATGCAATTGAACAATGGCATGTGTTTTCCCCATAACCGCCTCCAATTTTCCCTTCTATTTAAATTACAATATTTTACTAAAAAAATGACTGCCCGTTGTTTATATTGAGTGGTGAATCTTATCAACCCCAACTACCCCTTTTAAATGAGAAAATAATAAATTAATTTCCAACAAAACGTGCGTCCAATGAACTTCCATTCAGCTTACCTGTCGTCGTCGTCGTCCACTACAAAAAAAAACAACACACTACCACTACAATCAAAGTAGGTATAGTATTCGAAAATACGAAAACAAAAGAACACGTCTTTACCGAAAACCAACTAAAGGCAGCTACACACAATTACAGTGAAACTACCCCATCGTTGGGGTGCAGTTTCCAATGCGATTTTCGATGCATTTCTTCGTTTAATTACACACTAAACAGGTAGATTTGACGTCAATATGGCGCGCAAGAACAAATACATACACACACATAGATACACAAAACACGTCCAATTCCCGTTTGATTCTGGTAGTGGATCGCATTCACCGCCACTACTTTATCCCCCTTTAATAACAACAACGCGACTGACTGACTGAAACAAATGCCTGATGGCCGAAGAAGAGCGAGATAAATCATACGAGATGAATAGAGATAGAGAGTGTAATGCTGTGAGTTCATTGGCGCACACGATTGTCAGGTAATCAGTAGGTGAAAGAGAAAGAGCATCGGTAACAGGTATATTTACCTTGTGCTGTATAGATATAGAAGTAATAATGGTAAAGAAAGAGAGAAGAGATTTGTTTTGTTGTTGGATGTGTAGTTTGTTGAAGAAAGTTTGGGAAAAATTTTCTTATCGCTAAACGGAAATTCAACAACAGGATATGCACTTTTCCGAATTTCCTATTTTTTTTTTTTTACTTTAATTTACTTCACGTCGTTATAATTAAGTCAATTTAGAATTTATATAATTAGTGAGAGTTGAATTGTAAATGAACTATTACAAGGCCATACTTTTGTAATTTACACAAAACTATAAAATAAAATAAGTATTTAGGAGAATTTTTAGTTTTCAACTGATAAAAATATAAGAAATCCTTATCGGAAAATGGAATGAAGAAAAAGTAGATTGTCTCGGTTATGGTTTCCATCATTAATTAAAAAGAAATAGCCAATACAAATTGTAGTCAATTGAAAAAGGACATCTTCTCTATGACGTCACTTTATCGTACACTACGTCACCAATTTGATAAAAATCGATAATGTGGAAAGTGTCCATTGGCGGCTCGTTTTCAAAATACAATCGATTGGAACAAAAAACTAGGAAAAATTTGAATCTTTTGAACGAGAAACATAAAACATCCCCTTTATGACATTTTTTAAAATTTATTATCCGTCTGGTTTTACAACTGAATAGACCTTTTTTCTATTGTGTCCACTTTTAAAATAGGGGTAGCTTCGGGCGGTATATTGCTGCAATTATTATGCACTTCTCTTCTATTACTATTATTATTATTACTATTATTGAAAAAACACGTGGATGAGTCATCGAATAGACCTAGTCAGGTGTTTGGGTGCGTGAAGAATAAACTAACAGGTACCAGGGCGCTAAATAAAAGAAAAAGTCGGGCATATTTCCTATAAGGCCCCTTCTTGTAGGCAGATACGACAAAAATAGCACCACTATAACAACAACAACAAAAACCAGTTTCTAATAACACCCAAGAAGAAGCAGTCGGCTGGAACAACTATTATAATTAATTAAAATTCGACAATTTTTGAGAAAACCAACAGAAAAAAAAACAACGAGAATTAGCAGAACAATATGTGAGGGAATCTTAAAAGTTTGGAGATGGTCCAATAAGTTACGCAACACTTTTCTTGTTGTGGGTATTGATCTTGGTGTCCCGGAACCGAGTGAGCGAATTCCTGGAATTACAGGGATTCGAGGGAAAATGCTCCCTCTCTTAAATGTCAAAGTTTGTCAGAGTGGTGTAGTCGGCGTCGGCGTCGGAAGCACCCAAACAACAGCGACGCAAAAACGACTATATATATATCGTTGATACTTCCAGGAATTGAGGGATAACGGGGGATAAAATCTATATAGTTTGATTTTCTTTAATACATATTTATAAAAAAATAGAACAAAATCAGATAAAATACGCGAATTGTGTAATGATTTTGCAATAATACACAGTGGCAAAGATTAGAAATGGATCGATTTGGTTGGTTTTCAAACTAACATAAGGCCGACAAGTTTAGACCGGTTCCAAGTTTGGTTTGCGAACTTTTAAATCAGTTAATATACAGAGCTCGTAATTAATTCTTTTATCAACGGAAAATTTTATAATTATAAAAGAATAAAGACAAATTTTTGTGTTAAAGTAACGGTAAAGTTATTAACACAAAAAATGATAAACCTGTTTTCAATAATTACGTAAATTATTATATGTATTTTATTAATAATCTTTTAATTTGTTTTTTCTTCTTTTTTTTGTGAAGGATATTGTTGTAATTGTTCGATAAAAACAGGATAAGAATCATACTATAAAACAAGGGCTGTAAACAGAAAACGTTTGAAGTACAATAATGTAATTTTATAACCGGGAACATTACAATTTGGACGCAAAGCCAGTTGTAACCTGTACTGGGAGGTCAGGTTCCATTTCTAAGGGGCAGAGCATATTGAGACACAAGAAACAGACAGCACAGGGCAGAACACTTCATGTTTTTGTATACCATGTAAGTTAATGCAGGGCCGGCTCAGAGGACGATCGAGTTGTGCGACCGCTCAGGGCGCTGTAATATTTAGAGGCGCAAATTTTTTAGAATATCCTGGGTTTTCCATCTTTCGTTTCCAGTACTCAGAATTTGCCTTCGTTTTTTGGCGGGAGGGCGCAAAAGTAAATTTTGAACAGGACGCAAGAGTAAATTTTGAACAGGGCGCCGGAAGTTCTTGAGCCGGCACTCAGTTAATGGACCAGTGCATATTATCACGCAGTCCAATTCAAGACAGTTCAGTACTGGATGGCGCAGTTTTTGAGACAGTTTCTACCTGGCCTGTGTTTGCTAGTCTCTCTCTCTCTCTAGCCAAGGAGGCAGTGATTTCATCTACCTTTTCTTTTGGTTCTTTGGTTCTATTATCTCAATAAGCAAATACTGCGTCCCAATATGCGCTGCCGCTTGAACTACCCTGAACTGTCCTACACTGCGCTGTTCTGAACTGTGTCTCAATATGTGCCGGACCTAAATGGTTAAAACAATCCATAATAAAGTAGAATTATCAAGAAAAATAATTATACATAATTATTAGAGATGTACTGACTACGGTTTTGGCCGACTAGCCGACTAATGATTATTCAGCCGTTCAGAAACCGACTAGTAGTCGGCTTTGCCGGCCAACTTCAAGTAGGGCACAAATACGCTTTACAACCCTTCACTTGAGTTCATTTGTCTTCGTTGGGGCTCGTGTGTCTTTTCCAGTGCCCCGTATGCTATACGGACAAGGTCGACATGTCGATACATGTTTGTTTACCTCATCAACTGCGTGTAATCTCTCTGTAATTTATTAATTTCAAAAGGAATTGATCGTTATGTGGCGAAAGAAATCACACGTTTGAACATTTTTCGATGAGGTTGATGTTGTAGGACCGTGTAATGTCCAGTGGAACGATGCCTTATCCTAGCTTATCAAGACTAAGCCGATTAATCGGTCTTTGTGCCGACTAGTCGCCGACTACAAAAGTGGCCGAATAGCCGGTTTAACCAATTAATAGTCGGTAGTCGGTATATCTCTAATAATTATAGTAATCCATCTCAGCAGTTCCGCACATTAGGGCCAGCGCATATTGAGACACAGAAAACAGAGGCAGGGCAGGGCAGAGCAGTTCAGTTTTTTGTATTCCATGTAAGTTATTGGAGGAGCGCATATTGAGATACAGTACAGTTCAGTAGTTTTTGAATTGAACTGTCCTACACTGCCCTGCCCTATGTCTCAATATGCGCTGGCCCTTAGAGTGGTATCACGTCTTTTTCGAAAGCATTGGTTCTGTTCGTACGGGAGTCCACAGTTGGAAGTTTTGTTCCAAAGTTTAAAGCTATGCTCTCATGGTGGATTCTGAGGCGTGGCTTGCACGGCTTTAGCCAATCAGAATTCGATCTTTTTTTTAAATTACGAAAAACTCTGTGTCCTAATTGGCTGAAGCTGTACAAGTTACGGTTCGGAATCCACCATGATAGCATAGTAGAGTAGAAATAATTTGAGAAATACATGTCACGTGACTTAAACCTGCGCCAAGAGTGACGTCACATTTGAGGTCAGTGGCGTAGCATTTGCTTTCTGCGAAACACAGGAACACGTGGTCAGTCAAAACACTAGTGAAATCAACCTACACGTGAACACGAACGCCTTTGATAGTAGCCAACACCCCTGAAAATTTGTAAGTGGACTCGCCTGACGTGTTTTGGTTTACTGCGCAGTTTTCTAGATGTGTATTTCACAAACTATTTCTACTCTACCACTCATGCGTTACTTTTTTCATAAGAATCAATGTTTGAAAAAGGACACAGTGGTCCCACATCGATTCAGTCCCGCTTTGGTGCGTGGAATTGCTTATAATCTTAACATAGATTGTTGTATTGTAGTGTTTCTCAATTGATGATCTTTCGTCAAGCATTTCGGTGCTTCCCCCTCAGTTCTCCGCGGAACTAAGAAAGTATTAAAAGCGCTACACTGAACTAAAAGCTCAAGAAATACTAATTTCCTTTTAGGAGGCATTATATTTTGTGAAGAATTAGTGATAAATTTCAAATATTTATGGGCAAAAGACGTACCGAAGCTAGAAATGACCACCCATTTAGGTGTATAAAGGTCTACTACAAATTGATTTTTGGGTAATCGGGTTAACTACAAGAAACCCTTGTAAAAATACGATCGTTCTACAGCTCACACCGTGCACACATAAAAAATTGCAATAGTTCCAAATTCAGGGATAAGAGATACAGGTTTACTGAATACAGATCCTTCAACTGGCTGGAGCAGAACGTTCAAAAGGAAGCTTCAAAACTGCTTGGCTCCATTCTAAGATATAAAGCTATGAAGTATGTGTTTTTGTACTTGCCGTTAGTTCCATGTGGAACTATCAGGGTTTTTGTACTGTAAATACATCTAGTGACCTGTTTTTCTTTTGAGATAAGTGGTTATTTTTTGAGTAGGACCCTGTCGTAATATTGGCAGAAACTTTGAACAAATAGACTAAAGGGTAGCTTCCACAGTCCAGCCATCTACTAGACTAGACTAACTGCACGTTCAGTGGTCATGTCGCTGTCGTCCAAAACTTAACGACAACCAATCAGAAGCTACAAATTCTAGTCGTCCAAAGGATATCTAATCGGACAAGTGGAATCTGTGGCTTTTGATTGGTTGTTGTTGAATTTTGGACAGCGCGAGCACCTCAACGAACAGGAACATATCGTAAACTTCTTTATTATGTCTACAATATCAGAACCATATTTGACATCACACATCATCGATAGAGCCTTGTATGTAACATTAAAACAATAGAGTTTTCGCTACATATACGGTGACGGTAAATCCTGTTAGAAGAAACCACATTGTGCAAATAGTTGATTTTATGTTCTGAGCAACCGCTCATCTCTTTCTAACAAAATTTAACGTATGTACCTATTGCGAAAACTCTTTAAAATACTAGTGTGATTCATTATAAGCAAATTCTACGGTATTAAGAATTGAAAATTGTATTAAAAAAAAAGAACCAACTATATGTTTTCCTTTATTTTTCAACCAAATAGGTATAGTCAACAGAAACAACCTAAATCAAAAAATATCCACTTGTTCCTTGTAAATTCTATTTTTAAGGCCTATCCAAAAAACTGTACACAACATATTTGATATATAATAACCACAGGCTGGGGCTAAATAGCACCTTGCAATAATCAATTAATCAATTAATTAATTATAATTAACTAAGAATAATAATAATAATAATTAATAATAAAAACTATCAGTTATTTATAGTAAATAGTAGGACATAGATACATAATATTAATAATAATAAATTTAATAAAACCTGAAAGTTGTATTTCGTTATTTTTTTTTCCTCAAATTTATTTTCTAATGTTGGCTATTTTTTTTGTGTTTTTCTTCCGAAAGAAACAAAAAGAAAACACAAAACATCCCGCCTCAACCTCAACAAAATTCTATTAAATATATATTCTATATTTATTTTATTATTAATATATATATTGTTTTCTTTTATTTTAATAAAAAATCTTGGCTCCATTAATAATAAATTGAAGAAAGCACTATTTTTTTCCTCCCAAAGACATTTTACCATACATGGTGATTTTATTTATTTTTTTTTTGTATGAAAGCAATTTTTCACTATAATTAATCTCTTTTCGTTATACTGATATTTATTTGTATACAACAGTCTTTACAATGTGATAATAATTTCGAAATAGCCCCATGTGTGTGTGTGTCTCTTATCAATCTCTTGGTACTTTTTTTGTTCTGTAATTTTTCCACTTGGTATTTGGCAATTTTTTTTCAATAATATTACCTTTATTAATTAAGTAATTATCACACATTATTATGGAAAGCTAAAAGCCTTAATTTTTGATTGGAAAAAGCATTATCATTGCTCTAGGAATCACACCTCAAAGCTTACTCCACATAATCATCAACCATACAAAATTAGAACAGAAAGAAAGGCCACTTAATAACAACAATTCGATTAATTAATCAATAATAACATGAATTTTAGACAGTTTTTTTTTTACTTGTTTGGCTTATCAGTTTTACTAGTTCTGATATGGTGATAGTAGTGGTAAGCCCTGAGATGAGATTTGCTTTTTTTTTTGTAAATAATTGAAAAAAAACCATGAGGCTATTTAAAACTATGTGAAATATTATCAATTATTATTACCTATTATTATTATTATAATAATAACACGAAAACCACAAAAATAAAAGAGTTCATGCTCTTAATTTTATGTACAAATTTTTACAGTTTTTTTGCCACTTTTTCTTCTTATCTCATCAATTATGCACATTTATACTTCTTATAATAACGTTATAGAATTTCAATAACACAGAATACAACGAGAAATATTATAATTCTAGTGTTAATTTTTTTGTCTTGAATTACTGGTGTTCAAATTGAAAATAATATACAAAAATCAAGATTTGAAAAATAGAACGTGGAAGCACGAAAACTCCACATTGTTGAAAAAGAAGAACGGCGGTAGTGTGGTCAACAGTTCTTGTTATACATTTAATTGACAGCAATTTTTTTTACTAAATTTTACATAATTTTTGTTGTTTTTTTTTTGTTAATTAAATCTAGGAATTAATAGAAAAATCTTTTAGGTAATGAAAAATCCTGATCTCCTTTTCTATAACAATTTTAATGGACAACATTAGAAAGCTTCTCAGTACAGCTTGGAGGAGAAAAATCATAATAATAATAATAATAATAATCAAAGAAAAAATTGTAAATAAAGCAGGGGTGAAAATTAATTCGGACTTTTAGACGGGGGATTCATTCAAAAAAACGAAAAAAAATCCAATAAAACCAAGGTGACGAGATACACATGAAACGAAGATAATTATCTTATAAAACCAACGAAAAAAAAAAAAAAACAAAAACGTATTATAACTAACTTCTAAGCAAAACCCCATCACCTGCTTTATTCTCAAAAAAAAAAAACTTAACGCTTAATTGAAGAAAAAAAATTATTATACATACATTAGACTAGAAAAAAATGATAACTCCTTATCGTCACATTAATAAATTTTGTTTTTAAAATCGATAAATCAAATGAAAATCAATAGAGAAAAAAAGAAGAATAAATGATAAAGCGTGCAAATTTTTATCATCATTATCATACAAAATAAAACTTAATAACACACAGAGAAAAAAAAAACAACTGTCTAAAATCCAGTCTGACAAAAAACATAAAAACGTGTCCTTATTTATATATTTATAATAAATATATAAATATCTCATATATCTGTACATATACGGTACAAACCCTAAAACAAGATTGTGTGCTGGTTATATTTTACCAAAATTTGAATGGAAATAAAAATTGGTTATATAATAATATAAATTGAGCATTACCGATAATTGTGTAACACCCCTGCAGAAAACAAATTAGAACAATACACCAAAAAAAATTATACTAAATAATAATAATAATAATAATAACTTGCACACACACAAAAAACTAAATAATAATAATAATGATACTAATAATAATAATAATAATAATAGAAAGCAACTAATTATAAAGTAGACAAATATACAAGAATGTGCTGTGATGATGGTTTTTTTGTGTCCTTTTTTTGTCACCCACCACCAAATTTATGAAACGAAATCTCCAATTTTTTTTGTTTTATCAAAATTTCGTTCTAATTAAAATGCAAATTTCGTTTCATTATTTTGGTGAATTTCGATAATGTCTATGTATACAGAGTTGTTTTTTTTTTTTGGTTGTTTTTCCCTATATAAGTGTAAATATACAAGCACATTATTTTTTTTTCTCTTTTTTAACAACCTTTATAATCAGCCAACAGTCTTAAAAGTAACTTACTGATAGAAATTGTTAACACAATCTGTACTGTTGCTCAGATACTGCGAGTTTTTTCTCTTTTTATGTACATACACAGCCTATAAATAACAATACATTTTTTTTTTACTATATATATATGTATAGACATAAAAAAACTGTTATTAAATCCCACAATTATTGATGTTTGAATTTTTATATACAAGAAGAAGAACAATATGCAATGACAAAGTCTGTGGAATGATTACAAAACGTAGCACCACAAAAACAAAGCCTAACAAACAAACAAACAAACAAACATAATATTTAATCATTCCTAACAGTCATTGTGTTGTTGTTATTTTTATGGGATTTTAAGAAATAAACCTAAAAAATAATGCATCTAGAGAATCACAATTGTTAATAATAAATAACAAACAAAAATTTATAAAAAAAGAAAACTAAACCATGGAAGAGAATTTCGGGATAATAATAATAAAAGTCATCTAAACACCATTATCTATAAAAAATAATTGTTAAAAACGTATTTCTTTTCTTAAGTGATAGAACTGCCAAATTATTAATATTCACACAAACACTATTGTATTTTAAGCAAAATGATTAAATTGATGATAAGAATTATCATTCTTTTTCGAAATTAAATTAAATCGATAGAAGAAAAAAAAAATAAAACGAAACAAAGAATGGAAAGCTAACTAATGGAACTTATTTATATAAAATACTAAAGAAAATTCATTTCAAAATATTAATTTTTGAAATGATATTCTCGAATCTAATTTTTTTTTTATAAAGTCTAAACATTTTTTTGCAGATTTCTAAGCAACAACAGCAGAATGTGTAATACAACTAATTATTGTAAGAATTAAAAAAAAAAAAAACAAAACGAAAAAACCCAACAATAATTTTACAATATAATAATAGACCTACACTCCCCATATTACAGCTTAATTAGATAAAATGGTAATTATTTTTATTTTGTCAAAAAATAATTTTTTAACATTAGCCTGTACAATACATGGAGAGACGGGCGACGACAGTTCAAGTGAAGCCGCATTTTATTATTATTATTTATATAATAATAAATTCAAGGCAAAAATGTAGTGAAAAATATTTGTTATATTTATATATATAATATGTATATATATGCGTTATATGTGAATGAAACAATGAATAAACGTAAGAACGTAATCAAAAACCAACAAACA
>JAZBHA010001243.1:0-16608 GCA_037464855.1 Iselma pallidipennis | reverse complement strand
AGTTGAAACAACCCATGATTACCATGGTAGTTTCCCATATACGAGCTTAGCATCACAAAAATCACTACCATACAATAATAATAATAACAATAATAATGATTGGGTATATCCAGATTATATAAATATGTGTGATTATCAACGATATGATAATAATAATTATGGAACTACCTCAAATCGAAATAATATTAATCAAGTGCCATTAATGAATCCGAGCTTTAATTACCAAAGTGATTATCATTTATTAAATAATAATAATGATAATAATAATTATGATTAAATTGTTATTAATTATTATTAGAGATATTTATGTATTTTAGGATATAGTATTGTTTTCTATTATTATTTCATCTTATAGACTGATAAATAACCAAAGTCTAGAGCTTTTTTATCAAATAACTTCACTGTGATAATGTGAAGAATTGTATTTTTAGTTAAATTGTATTACAAAAAAATTGATATTTTTGCTGTTCCTATTATTATTATTATTATTATTATTATCAGTTCAGAAAGAGCTTATCTGTGATAGCAGAATGTTTTGCTATTTGATTTGATTCCTGAATTCCTGAAAATCTCTAGAGTTTCCTTTTTGTTAATTTGTTGAGATTAGAATAATATATTGTTTATTTATTTGTTTTAAAGTTAGAATTTGTTGTTTATTAATAAATAAATAAATAAATTTGTGATTACGCAAAACAGATTTATTACAAAAAGAAAAAAAAACATTACAGAGTATTATTCCTGATTATCCAAACCGTAAAATCCTTTATAACGGACATTCTTGATTACAATACATAAACATTCATAGCTTTTATAACGATAATTATTATTGATATGATGACATGGAGCAGTACAAAAGCATTTTTTTTTCTTCAAGATAACAATTATAAAAAAATATGTAATAAATACTTATATTTCTTAAACTAGCGAAGTAAACAGTAATAGCGTACTTATGCAGTGGCGGATTTATGCACAGCCGGTGGAGGTGGCCGCCTCGGGCCCCTTAAGACACAGAGTGGGCCCACATAACAATAAAAAATCGTATTTTACATATTGTTCCAGACTTTCTTTTGTCCCGCTTTTGTCTTCTTAACTCGTATTATTATTACAGGGGCCCCAAAAATCTGTAACGTCTAGGGTCCCACAGATCTCTAACGCCTCGGCCGCCTTAAATGCTAAATCCGCCACTGTACTTATGGATTATTTGTTATTTGTAAAAAATGGAAAAATTACAGGTTTTTTTTCTCTTAAAATGCATATTTTT
Source organism: Iselma pallidipennis (assembly GCA_037464855.1). NCBI lineage: Eukaryota > Metazoa > Arthropoda > Insecta > Coleoptera > Meloidae > Iselma > Iselma pallidipennis. The sequence goes on along the minus strand of JAZBHA010001243.1, from coordinate 15,347 downwards.
ATGTACAAAAATATATAGATTTTTAATTTTAATTAGGTCGTCTTCTAATACATTAACGGCCTGTTATTCAAAAGCCTTTCCCCTTTTTGTGCTAAAAACGAGACAAAAGATAGTTTCCTCTCTATTTTTAGAGCGAGATGTTTATTTGTCCCTTCGTCGATCTGCACTCTTAGCGAGAGAGAGAGAGGCACAAAGTTGGGAAAGGAAAATCTCCTCGTGTGGACACACTCTAAGGATAACAGTAGCAACATGACAAACCAGTCTGTTCCTTATTTTTTGTTTGAGTAATTCTTGCCTGGCTCATTAAAAGACTCCTGAATACTGTTGTTTTATCCAGCAATTACGTTCGTTTCTTAAATTGAACTTTGATATTTATCGAGAAATTCACGGTTTTCTTTTAGTATTCTTTGCTACACGTGTATAATTTGTTGTTAAGTGGGATTCCCACGCTCCAACTTCCTGATGGGAGATACTTGCATAAACTGGGGTTTACTAGCGGGGCCGGACTGACTTACCTTGGCCCCGGGGGAATTTATAAGAAACGAAGGTATCTCTTCAGCTGGCGATTAGCCAAAAGATTATCGGTGGCCCCAAAAACTCATTGGTGCTGGGGGAAATGTCTCCATATCCATCCTGTCCAGTCCGGCACTGTCAACTTAGCTGTTACATACTTTACGTCACAGTAGGACAAAACACGTATACAGACAAGTTTTTGGCTATTTGATAACAATGATACATACGAAATAAAGTTGCATAATGTCCTTTGTCTAATTTGTTCTTACAAGTGTTCGAATCAGTTGATTTTAAAACATCGGCGAGTCAATATCAAAATTTTTCTAATCGGTTAATTTAAATAAAATAGTGTCTGGGACACAGTGTGCGTTGTGAGTGAATCAGTGTAAGCGCGTGGGTGAAATTACCGCTAACAATAAATTGTAGGAGTTATCAATGTGAGGTTTTTTCTAAATGGACCACTACCACCCACTATTGATGATAAGCATTGGGGGACCGCGCAACCTTATCGGAGAGGTTCAGCAAATGGGTGTCATCGAAAGGGTGAGTTTTACGCCACACCATGGTTTTAGATTTTGTTTTTAAAAAGTGGACCTGCAAACACTACTTGGACCCCAGAAGCTCATTGGCCCCTGGGGAAATCTCCCCATATCCCCCTTGTCGAGTCCGGCACTGCACACTGGGAGTATTTACTCCAACTTATTGGCGCACAGCAAACCCAGTATTCAAGTATCCCCATCAGGAAGTTGAAGCTTGCCGATGCCACTTTATACTTTTCTTATCAAATTATAAAAGTTTTAAGAATTATCTTAAATATACAGTTTTTTAATTGAAACACACATGTGTGTGCGTAGTCCTTGTAATTGAAAAAAAACACGTGATGGAGTTTGAAAATCCCTGAAAAAACATATCTAACATAGCAAAAAAAACAATTGTATTCATTGTTTCGTGGCTTACGTTTTCATTTCCACATCTGTGCTCTGAAATTATGATCGATTGTTTGAAAACTCTTAAAGCTCGCAATATTTTTTTTAATAATAATTTGTCATCTTTGGAAATTATTACTTTTTCTTTTTTTGTTTGTATCTAAATTTGACATTTTTATTTGATTTGTACCTCAAAACGAGTCCTTTATTATTACGTATATACCTACCTGTACCAAATACAAAATTCATATATAAATAAACTGATGGAAAATTTATATATTTTCAAGAACTTTCTCAATCAAATATTCTATTTTTAAAATTTAAATAAAATTAATCTTTTTTTACTTATAGTAGGTCAATATTTTTGTCAAATATTACAGTGGTTGGCAATAATATTAAAAAATCACAGGTGAAAAATGAGATCTTGTCAGCAAAAAGACAGAGGCGGACTAAGCAACTCCTCGCATCAGATTGCCACCGAATCGGCGTAAATCTGCGAGAAAAATTCCGATTGTAGATTGAAATCCCTCCGATTTGGTTCCGCCTTGGTGCGTGGAGCCGCTAAGGCGGTTTACGGTCCATAAATACAGGACCGGACTAGTGGCGCCGCGAAGCATTAAGGAGTAAACACATCACAGCGTAACGTATCCAGCCCGGCGCGTAGCGTATCAGGCCGGTTAGGATTCTCTTATGGACTTGTGTACTAGTGCGCACACCAGCACGTACCGGCTCCGAACAGACATTTCCCATAAGACACATGCATTCTGTTTGGTTGGTGTCGGTACGTGCTGGATACGTTACGCTGTGATGTGTTTACTCCTTTATTTTTGTAGCTCCCCTATCTTACTTGAGCCAGGTGTCCGGCCAGGCCAGTCCAGCATTGCATTAAAGGAACTGTTTACTACAAACCGACTGTTTCTGCTGAATAAGTTGGATTCCCAAATATGTCGGGGCCAGGTCCGGCATCCGCTGAATTCGCCTCTGCAAAAAGGCGTTTATCGATCATTCTTCAATGATGAATTACGCAATATCTTCATTGATCTCCTCCATATATTTGACCAAATCGGAACTACTATAATCGATATCATCAACATCTTGTAAACTTGAATTACTAATCGTATTAGTACTTTCTATACTGTTTTGTTTAAAAAACTGGCTACTAGAAGTATTCTTTTTATGAAATAATCGTAACATTTTGAATCGAATTGCACCTAAATATCTCTCATTTGTTGTACTATGACGATCTTTTACATTATTATTATTATTATTATTTGTTGTATTCTCAATTTGTGTTGTTGAATTATTTAAACAATTCCCATTAATTGGTTGTATTGTATTTGTTAATGTTGCTAAAACTGTTGTTGTTTGACTTGATTCGGATAAGACACGCGGTCTAAAAGATGAATCTGGTCTCACTTTCCGGTATTCTAAAAAATTACTTGGTTTCTGATTTGTTGTTGAATTCTTCAATAATAATTCTTCATTATTAATATGTCTTTGGACACCATCAGATGCTGATCGTTGAATATTACGGACGGACGGTTGACATTTACTTAAAACGGAATATGTACGACTTGATGTACGACGACTTCTTGAACGACACATATCTGATAATGTTTTCTGGAAATAAGAAACAAATCAAGAAAACAAAAATTAACAGAAAAATTGGTAGTCGTAAATATTTTATAATACAAATTAGGGACTACGCTCATTAATCGGAACCGGAATCGACCGGACCGTCACGTCTTTTTCTTAAAGTATTGGTTCTTATGAGAAAAGTGGCGCATGCGTAAAGTTTCGGAAGCTTTGGATACTCGTACAAGAATCAACGTTCTTAAAAAAGACGTAAAGGCCTCGTAGTCCCTTATAGACCCCCGCGAGGGAGACGCAAGCTTGAGGCCTCGCTCTCAAAGAACCTCTGCGAATATTGAAATGTAGCTTATTATTACAGCATCAAAGCATCAGCTGCTGCCTTGCGTTTGAGAGATCACGTCCACTACAGCAGGACCGTCACGTTCAAACCCGAAAAAACTAAATGCAATAATATCTCGAGTGCTTGTCAATCAATAGCGAAGGTGGAGGGTTACCTTTGCAACAACTTGGTCTCGTGTATTTCTCTTTTCATAGAAACTTTAACGTGTATTCAAAGAAATGTTCATCAATCGTGATATACCCCTTAGTAATAATTTATTAAGTGCAAAGTTGAAAATCTAAGGTACAGGAATAGTTATTGAAACGGAAGAACGGTCAATGATTTGCAACTATTCATTGATGAGAGCAAAGGCAATAACTACGACGCAACTGCCACATTAGAGGTTTCAACCCATGCTGGTTGTAGCAGATGACACAATTCAAATATTTGTTACATTTTAGAATTTCAAAGCTAATAGAAATTCCTCAAGTTTAAATCAATACCTTTATAACTATTTTTAGCATTTTAGCATTTCAGTTTTACAGACGATATCAACAGATTGATCAAAATAGGAAATTAGAGAAGATAATATCTATACATTTATTAATCTAATATCCATAGATAGATGTAGGGTGTAGGGCAATTACAATAAATTTCCCTAAAGTGTTTCCTATTTAGACAGTGATAGTGATTTGAGCAAAACAATTAATAAAACATCAGGCTATATACCTATATCATTCTTATTGGACTGTTCAAATGTATTATGTATGTTGTGTGTCGGCAGTTTTGTTGGTATTTCAGGATAATGTAACTGAAAAAAAAATGGGAGAGATTGTAAAAATGTCGATGAAAGTAATCACGAAAAGAATTTATACGTTTCGTCGATGACCTCCACTTGTGTGTACGATTTTTCCCCATCTTGTTTAAAAAAAAAATAAAGAAATAACAGATATTGTTTGGTTTTTTTGTTTCTATTATTGCCTAATAATCCCATGATTTATTTTCAATGATTGTAAAATTCTTTAATTTGTAGTCAGTTTTATGTCAATTACACGTGTTGCTTGTTTGCTTGTTTTGTTGGAAATAAAAGGTGAAATTTTAAGATTGTTGTTTGCTTTTAGATTAAAAGAAATTACAGTTTTTTACTTGTCAGAATTGCTACAATACAGAATTTCAGAGCTATATTGGCACGATCAGAAACCTGTGAAGGCAGAAGGAGATATTTATAAAAAACAAATCGATTAGGGTACTTTTCTTACTAGAACCCTATGGCCCGGTTGCACCATTGCTTGTCAAGACTTAATAAAGCGTTAAATATTTGATGTACTGTTAGATTTTGACAAGCAATGGTGCAACCGGGACTATAAATAGACTGATGCTTGGTTGCACTCTGCTACGCCGAAATTTAACAGCAGGCCAAATATGTAACAGCGTATTGGGGTACGTTCGTGTTGAAGCACTTCCAAGACCATCGCCCATAGCCCATCGCCCATCGCACACATGCGTCATTCTCATTAGTAGTATGGTTTGAGATAGCGACAGCGATAGTGCGGGAGGAACGATGGTCCTGGCGCTGACACGCTGTTAAATATTTGACGTGTTGTTCAATTTTGAGTGAGAATGGTCTGATCTTATAGAAAATGAGGCTCCCAAGTTTACGTCTCATGTCCCTATACTTAAATACGGTTCTGCAGGCTTTACTGTTTAACATTAGAGGTCGTATTCATAGTCATTCCTCAAGTCTTGAGGAGTTCTTGCAATCTTCCTCAACATGAAAATTTCAAGGCGTCATCACTGTGAAATGACAGGAATTTAACATGAACCTTTATGAATCTCAAACTTTGGGGGTCTCCACGAACGTAGTCTCCTTTAGGCCGCTTGAGGAACGACCAAAACTATATGATTTGATACAAAAAGGTGTGTTCTTTGTTATTAGAGAACCTTTGTCGGCTTTCGTGTTTTTTTTTGTCTCATTTCTTCCAGCTTATTATTTCCGTAAAAACAATTTCCACAGTTTGTCGGTTTTTTGAACTCGTGGCATTATCTAACATCGTTTTCGAGTTATGTACCTACTTGTTAATTGAAAGTAGGGGATAAACAACCGATAATCTCTATAGAAGGATTTAATCAAAGGAGCGTATCTAACAATAAGATGTGAAACTGAACATAGGAACAGGATATATTACGATACGATTTGATTTATCTGAAAGCATACTTTCAATAGTTGAAAAAAAAAATTAAATCAGTTTTTGTGTGGCAAAAAGTGTTTTAAGAGATTGAAGAATACAAAAAAAAAATTGTAACAACGATGAATACCTACTTTTTTTTGCTTCTATATGTATAGTCGCACAATTACTAACGTTATATTTTAATTTAATTACTTTACATTGTTCTATCAACTATTTCAATGATTACAGATTTCACTAATGTCTACTAAGTTTTACTAGCTATATGATAAGAAGGCAATCTAACGGAAGTTCTAGGAATGTTATAAGAGAAATTAATTAATTAAGAATTATTTTTGGATTCTCAAAGACGAGAACTCTTCAAACACACATCAAACAATTTTGGTAACTCACATATACGCATTTCATAATAAAGTTGAATATATCTAGATGCTATGTGATTGTTTCTATGGAATGTTACATTAATAACATGTATATAAAATTATATTATATATAACTATAAGTTGGTGAATAACAGGCTCTAGGCCTATAATCAAAGGCGAAGGTATAAAACTATCTTTGATAACTACTTGTACAAAGATACGGAATTTAATAATATGGTGATTACGGAAATAGAGTAATAAGGTGTTTCACGTGTGACTACCCCCTTTTGCTTGACAATTGACAGCAATAGAGCCTTTCTGCGGTATAGAGAGAGCAACTGTGCGCAACATTAAACAAATGATTTGTGCAGTTTGCTTTCTTTTTCTAATAAGATTTAGCATTACCGTTCGAGGGGGTTCTTTTTCATCAATAAATAAATAAAACTAATACAACTAAAAATGCGCCGGGCTTGCAGGTATTTTCCGGTAAGACCCCCCGATAATGACGATAATTTCTTAAAATGTATTTCGTTAACATTACTCATAAGTGCGTTTTTATAGAACTTCGAGTCTTTCTTTTTGGTTTCTTCCAATTTCTTGTTATATAATACATTTCGAAACCGTGAAGGCTAGTCTGTCTTTTGATTGAAAAAGCAAATTATAAGACTTCTCCATGTTATACAATCGGTGTTTAGCAACAACAATTTCAATTTATCAGGTTGCCACCACCGTTGATATTGTTGTGTGTGCATTTCTTTTGAATAGTATCTTGATTTTTTTTTCTTTTATTTATAAATTTCTTTAAACTTTTTTATTATTGGAAATATATAAATATTCAATCTAAATATGTAAATATTTTCACAAAATGATACAATTTTCGATATCTATATGCAACTCTAAAGGATGTCGCTTTACTATGGAAATCCTAATATAAACATCACCATCTATTGTAAAATATGATTTTCTATTCCATATTTCCAACACTTTCATCAACTCTCTCTGAGAAACATAGAGTTTTGATAAAAAGTATTAGCTTTTTTTTTCTATTTGTGAGTGAATTTGCGTCTCTCAAATCAAGTATCTCGGTTTCAAAGTTTCAAGAAGAGTCTTGTTGGCAAATTAATTAAATTATGAATTGGTTTATAAATGAATTTACGATTAACCCGACTGGTTGACTATCACAATATTACAGTGTAATATGTTAAATGTAATCCCGACAATAGAGTTTTGTGTAGAGTCAATTCATATAAATTAAATTCTATTTAATATAAGGGCTGTCAAGAAATTATGTGTGTATCTTCCAATACAAAATACCTACAGTAGAACTGATGTAACAGTCTTTTAAACACCGGAAATAGGAGTGTCTTATCCATATACTATAAGGTAATTTAAGCGGAAAATACATATATGAGACAATTTAAGCAGAAAAGCTTCACCACAGGTCTCAAATATGTGTTGTTGAATCGTTTAGGAGTACAACGTTAGATGCTAATGTAGGCCAACAAATTCTGAGCTTGACTTATAATAACTTTACATATATTGCGTAGTGATTATAATTATTAGGGTATTGTATAGGTTCGATGGAGCAAATATGTAAGGGTAAAATTCTATAAAATGATTTGATTACATATTGAAGTCTAAAATAATACTAATTTTGTGGTCAATTGAAATGTGACATTTTGTACTTATATTTTGAAAAGAATTTCCATTAATTTCTTAAATTTGTAACTTTTTTTAAATTTTGAAAAGATACAGTGGAGCCCGCCTATAAGCAGTTACGGAATGAGTCAAGTTCCTTTTTACTGAAAATAACCAGCACTACAAATCTCTTTTATGAAAAGAGTATTAAGAAATTTTCATGATTTTCTGTAGACTTGAAAAGGTTATGAATATTTGTTGTTTTTACAAAATATACAGGAATTTAGTTATCCTTTAGGTTTTAGGTAAATAATCCTCTGTCACCTATTGAGAGACTTTTATCCAACTTCGTGAAATGTACAGTGCGATCTATAAAACTTATAGTCGAAGTGTGCCATGATGAACGTATGTCCTTGCGTGCGTGATAGTTCAGCTGCTTACTGCAGTAACGCCATCCGTACAGATTTTACGGCACTTTAGTTTGTCAAATTAATTTTCCTATATTTTAATGCAAATTTTGTCTCGCTGACAGGTTAGTAACAAACCCTAAAGTGCCGACATACGTCACTGGACCATAAATTTTATAGATCGCACTGTATAGAGTGCACCTACAGCATGCCCTTCGTTGGTTTTTCTGATGTCGAACAAGAAGAGTCTCCGATTTTGTTTATTATGAAATCCGGAGTTCATTCTAGTTCATTACAAACGTAAGCTGCTTCATAATAGACAAGGTGGATAAATATGACTTGAACAATTTGTTCATTATAAGCGAGTCTGTTTTAGGTGGGCTCTACTATACTTGAATTTCAAGGAATAAACTACAACTTCAACACCGAAAAGTAGCTATATTTGTTGTCTCTCACACTAATTTACGAAACTGGAGTGTATGTATTTGGGAAACAATACTATCGGAGGAATAATTTAATAGTACAGGTATGTGTAAAGTAAAATAATAATTCTGTGGCTAGCCTTCAATAAAACGCTTTCAACTGAAACAAATCTAATTATATTGATGTACTATCAACTAAAGTATGTATTGTAATTAAATATGGTACTTTCATGTTAGGAAAATGACTCGACTTTTAATGGAAACTGTTTTTCAAGTACCAAATAGACTTCGATTTTATGTTGTGATTGCAATGTTCTAGCAATAAATGAGACAAAAATAAGTATCCGTTAGGGAAGATAGTTTATTGAAAAAAAAGCTCAACCTGGTTGCACAACGAAAAATCGTTGTGTTTCACTATTGATAACTGAAACTTTAGGGTGGTTAACAAAAGAAAAATGTGCCAAACTGTAGTCATAAAATAAATAAATAAAGAATAATTTTTTAATACCGCGACAGTGTTGAAGATCTGTTAAAAATGGTGGATGCGCCGGGCGAGAATACGTATTATTGGGCGCATTACCGCTGGGTTGCACCATTCTCTGTCAAATTTAAACAGTACGTCAAATATACATTTAACAGCGTGTTGGCTCAACGGAAAAATCAACTCTAATATGCTGTTTAAATATTTGATGTTCTGTTATGTTTCGACAGAAATTGGTGTAATTGAACATCAATGAATCTATTTGCGTTTTATCCGCTTTTTTTGCTCTAAACAGGATATTTCCCTTTTCGTCATATTTTCTAAAAATAGCCAACTGTATTGTTGTTTCTCAATTCAATATCACGGAAGTTGTTTTTTCTACTTGTTTGATAGAATTCAAGCAGGATATATATTTAGGAAGATCCTGTGCTACTAAATCTTTCAGCAAATACTACACAAGGATTGTTTAGAGTATAAGCAGTCTAAAGTAATCTAGACACGTGGATATGATCAATATAATATTATAATAATAATAGTAATAAAAGATTATTAGATTTATTTTTCTAAATATTCCTAACATAAGTGTTACATAGAAGACATTCTGAAGAATTGAGGGTTGCACTACTATAGATATGATTTTAGGAGATTTTACATTGACCTTGTACTGTTATGTTAACGGCATATTATCAATTAACGGTATATTGTTTGTAGTTTGCAACAATTTTGTTCATTAATGAATTAATCATATCCTAACTACGTCGAGAAAGCTCTTGTTGCACATAATCTAAATCTATATATTCCCGTATGTGACCAAATTTTGAAATTAATTAAAATCTGATTAATTAAAATGTAAATTTTCTTTCATAATTGAAACTTTGTTAGTTTAGAAGTTGTTTAATTTTATATAAAATATGTTCTTGTATCTTACCTTGAATGCTTCTCGAAACTTGTTCGACATAATATTGTATAGTACTGGATTGATTGTTGTTGATAAGAAATAAAGTATACCAGATGCATACATTAAAATCATATAAATTGTAATTGTTGTTTCTTGAGCTTCTTGTGATGCATTTGTTAAATAAACAGCTAATAATCGTTGCGCATGGAATGGTGCCCAACAGATGAAAAATGCAGCAACCACAGCAACTGAAAAATCAATAAAATCTAATCAATTGCTCTTTGTATTGAATTACAAAAGAGGATTTTTAAACAAATAATAAATTCAAATCAAATTATTTTTACAAGAATCAATATGGGGTTTTTGCTGCTGATTTTCATTTCATATCAAAACATGTTGTCATGATAAGCATTGGAGTTTTGAATTTTTTGGTAAATTTAAATATTAATCTTTATTGGTTGGATTGTTGATTTCCATCAAATATGAATTCTAAAATTATGTCAATTTTCCAAGTCGACACTTACACCAATTAGATTTGACAATATTGATAACGATAATTTTAACCAAAATGACAATGATGATGATGCAAATAAGATTAGAGTTTTAGTTTTAGTAATTTTGGAAGTCTTCAACAAAATTATTCTATTGAACAAAGTTCCTACTAGTAAGTTGATAAGAACGTAAGAACTACGATAAACAATGATGTAGGATAGAACGACAAGTAGGACCCGAAAACTATAAAGTTTCATTTGTGTCGTTAAACATGAAGGAAGACAAACAAAGATGCTTTTTGTTGTTTCTATATAAAACAGGTATATGTATCTCAGGGGCGTGGGCGAGTAGCGTCACGCACCACAGGGTAACTGAATTGCGCCACTAGAACTGACCACTGGAATTAAGTGGCGCCGCCGCATCACCTGAGTGAATCCTATGAATCCTGAAGATCCCTACCTTCATCAGTAATCGGATTAACTCAGGCGCAACCCACCGACACCGGTATTATCTATCATATCTAGCTAGATTCAAGACAAAAACTGGATGTGTGTATTAAAGGAGAGGACCTTGGTTTTTATTGTATTTCAGCAAAAAAAAAACACCAATAATTATCCAAATCATCATTACTTTTAATTTTTTTAATTAAGTTCAATTACGCTAATAGCTTTATTTTTCGTCTCTTTAATTGCAAAATAATTTAATCTGATCATCTTTAACGATATTGATACTAATTTGTGTTAAGACTGACTAAACGAGTTTAATTGAATTTTTAAAGATTTTTTTAACAACAACACCAACAACAAAAAAGAATACTTCATAAAAGTATATCAAAAAAGATCTCGCCCAAAAAAATGACAACAGACATTCAATTACTTTGAGAAATCGATTACTGAGTAGACTAATTGGATAACTTTTATAATATAATTGGACTTTTTCTGTTATCAAATATAAATCAAGATGTTTTTTCTTTTTTTTTTGAAGAATTAATTGTATCACTAATCAACAATTCTGTATAAATTAGGTAGCACATTCACGATTTCCATTCGTACTTATTATATTGAAAAAATTGAAAAGGTTTCATTATTATTTCACGATTGTTGTATCATTTTATTGGTATTATTCGAGCCACGTAGAAGCAAAAATTAATCAATTCCATTTCTTGCAGATTTCTCAGCTTTAATATCGGTGCTTTTCAAATAATTCCAATGATTTTATTTATCTTTAAAATTTGATGTAAAAAAAATTTGTTATTCCATGGAATAAGACTCTTATTAATTGATTCAAAGAGTTGGAAATATCCAGTAAAAGTGCTTAAAAAAACTGTGAACTTCCAACTGCAATTATACGACCAACAGTAAAAACTATATACGTATTACTTGTTTACTGTTAGATGATAAGAAAAACACATATGCATTGAAATAATTGCATGCTTTTTTTATATGTTCAGATTGTCTTTAACAGTATTGATAAATATGTACAGTAATTTCTTTGTGCCTGTTTGGCTGATAATGAAAGTTAGAAGTTAAATTTATAAAATCCATTTACCAGTGTAATTATTTGAAAATTTTAGCCACCAGATTTTGTTAAAAAGAGAATTCCAAGTACCAGATTATTCATTTAAAGTCCAATTATTCCATTCATTACAAGCTTTTCTGCCGGTTAAGTTTGTTTTCCACTTTTAATATATTTTAATATTATAAAATATGCTTAGAATTTCGTATATAAGTACAGTACATCGGAAATATTGAGAATTTGACTTTTATATTGGAAATATTGAATGCTCACCCTCACAATGGTATATTGACTATATTGTATTAGCAAGTAAGACTATTTGCCAACAAATTTCTAATATTTACTGCCTTACCAATGTTTACTTGCTAATATAATGTTCGATTGGTAAGGTAACCACCTAAAATTTGCAATATAAAAGTCAAATTCTTAAAATTTCCGACGGACTATAAGTTGTTTTTCAACTTTTGAAATTTTGCCCTTCCAAAGTATGGTTCTGCTTGGGTCTCCACTGAGTACTGAGCATGAAACAGATGTTAGTTGTACAGAAAGTTTAAAGCTACAAATTCAATTGTCCACCGTAAATCCTTCAACTAGGATTGTACAGTTTAGGGAGCAATTCAATTTAATTCAAAGACGTTTTGAATATGTTATCGTTAACAGAGTATTAAACTACACTATTTGTTATATTTTTTTTTAAATGGAATTCTATTATCTGATGTAATATTGGTTTAGTTTTTTCCTATCAATACCTAGGCCTGCATAAAATATTCAGTCAAAATGATAAATATTTTATGCATTCAATTCAATTATTGGTTGTAAAATATTATATGAAAATATTCAGCAGATTTTCACCCATTGTCGACTTTTATGTAAAATAATGTTAATTAATTCGCTCAAAATTCATTACTTGATAGAATAAAATAATTATTTTGAATTTATTCAAATTTAAAATCATCATTAAACAGTTTTATAGTAGGAGTAAGTCTGCTTAGGAAAGAAGAACAAATTTCCGGGATCCTTAATCTATGTTCTTACATTTAAACTAATTGAATATAAAGTTAGTTAGTTTGCATATTACTTTGTAAATTGTGTTTTATTGTAAAAGAATTATGTACTTGAAACTCTTGTGTAAATTAATGAAATAACTTGTAAACTACTGATAATACTTATATACTAGAATAAAAGTTGAAATAGAGTGTCTTTCTTGTTAACAAACAAATATTATTCTTTGTACATATTCGAGGATGTTTCTGACACTAGATCACAAAAAAAAACTGACACTGTACATGCTTTATATGTATAGAAATATACGAACATTTTGGTACAAATCCGGATTTGAAAAGTGTCATCTTCTAGTGTATAACTTCCGGTCTTTCAATTTTCTCTAACAATTGACAATACGATATTTTTTTTCTTTAGATGCAAAAAATACACTGATCAAATAACGTGTCTTTTTTTTGTTGATGGAAGTAATAGCTAAAGTTATACGAGCTGTTTTCGAACGCTTATCGTCTCAGCGCATCCACCATTTCTATTAGCTAGGTATACATTCTTTATAAGCGTGCCTGTTACCAGATCAAAGGCTAACAAACTATTAAATACTGCCCTTCCAAATAATGCATTTTTCAAATAGTTTTTATTGCAATTACAATTACATTAGTTGATTACAATTATCTTTATGGCGGATTACAAGATTTCAATAGAGTTTTCGCCGATATTAAGTTGAAATTTTAAAAGTCATTACCATGGATCTACTATACTGGTTGTTGAAATGCTACTAGGTACATAGGCGAAAAGAGTGAGAACCCTTTATAGAGATTGTGTATAAGGGCAACAGAGACAAAAATGTACAACGTGAAGGGAGGGGACTTCGTCATTGTCCAGAGCAGGCAAACTTCTACCTAAACAAACCAATTTGTGTCTCTGTTGCCCTTATACAAAATCTCTATAAAGTGTTCTCACTCCCGCCCCGGCCTCTTTTCCCTATGTACTTAGAAGGTCTTCAACTACCGATATAGCCCCCCGTTCAACTTCACTTTACCTGACATTCTCCAGAATGCCTAGAGTATATATCAGTTACTTTACAAAATGGCTTTGGTGACACCAACCAAAACAGCCAGCAATGAAGCCCTATGCCTTTTTTTCTATTACATAAAAAAGGGCAAACAGAAAAAACAGTATAAACAACTGGCAACAAGTGGCATAGTCACATAGTATTCTTTCCCTTTGATTAGCTTTAAAATTTATAGTTTTTACTGTTTTACATTTGTTAATCTGGACTTGCCATAATTTAAATTAGAGAAATTTTACTGTAATATTTCACAAGAAAAAAACATGAAGAAAAAAAAAACAGCCGTTTTTGCTCGATTTCCTTCTAAAATCCCGAGAAAAAGCACTAAAACGGCACATTTCGGTGAACAATTATAACTTAGGTAACCGAACTAAAAATTAGCACTGCTTTAAATTTTTGTGTTTTTGAAAAATTAGCTCCAATTGTGTTGCGTTATAACTACTAAAGTAAAGCTAATGTCAAGCTAAATCAGCTATAACTCACAATCCGGTCTTTTTGGCATGTATAGAAAACCGTTCACAAAATGTTAAATTTAACAATATAGGAAACACGAAAACTGGTAATAAAATTAAACGAAGAAAAACCGAAAATAAGTGCCTATAAAACTGCAGAATGTTCCAAACTTTACCGAATTAGTAAAAGGGCAGTTGCAGACTACAGAAAAGTATAAAAGAAGCAACTTTCATCGTTGAGAGAAAAATAAGAACTGGAAAAACAAAGAAAAAGCTAAATTCTGAAAATGTCCAAACGAAAAGATGCTACAATTGCTCGAATTGCAAAAAAACTTAATGCCTCGTGTAGAACAATTCCGAAAGTTTACAAACAACAACATAAAACGCTTTAATGGAACTGATGCTCCAAAATCTACACGTGAACAACAGGAACGTAAAGGGACAGTTTAAACTTCATGGATAGAAAGTTAGGTACAAAATATATACGTAGAGACAAAAATTCGTCAAATGTGTCTCTGATTCGTACCGGATTCGTACTATAGAACGTTTTTGGGTTCATTTGAATCAAACACTTTATGCCGATAATTGGTCAGTTGGTCAACTAGGAGGCAGTTAAAGCAACACGTTTCGTTTAGATTCCGAAAGTTAGAGAATTTCACTAAAAATATTTTCAATATATATTTCAAGATTTGGGAATAAAATTAATAGGGTGGCTGAAAATGGAGGATTGAGAATACTTGGTTAAATATATTAGAATAGGTTTTGGTAAATCTTTCACGCTGTTACCTTATGAAAAAAAGCAATTTAAATATTGACCTTGGTGCGACCTTTTGAAAAATTATCAGATAATTTTTTGTGAAAAAGATTCCCAGCCAAATAAAACATTTGTTAACAGTTCTGGGTAAGAGTAGGGCTCTTGGGTCTAGCCCCCTTCCCGTGGTCGTATGCAGTTGAAATTTTGTGGACACACTATATGACCCATGAGGATATCAAAAATAAAAAAATCACCCCCGAAAAAACAACCCCCTTCCGGGGGTAAACACCCCTATTTCAATCCGTAGGGGCAAAAGGA
>JAZBHA010001242.1:11808-25888 GCA_037464855.1 Iselma pallidipennis | reverse complement strand
GTAGACATTCTGCAGAATGCCTAGGGTATATCAGTTAGTTTGCAAAATGACTAACACAACCGTCAATCTGCGAATTGTTCGCAGATTGCCTGCCACTTTGGTCATTTTGCAAATTGACTAGGCATTTCGCGAATTGCCTAATTTCGCACATTGCCGGTAACATATATATAATTTTGGGTTGGGAATTGACCAGAATGATGCCGGACACGAATTCCGCGGTCCTGATCTAACAGGCTATAATTGTAAGTACGTTTTCACACACACGCAAACTGACGCCGACTATAGGACGCGGATATAGGTTTGTGGAATGTACTTATGTTCTCTAGTCACTACACCAATCACAGTAATCAACGGCGCCGGCAATGCCAGTGTGTGTGAAAACGTACTAACTGAATTCTACACATGTAACAAATGCCGTTTTTTAGCGACTCAACGTATTCGTGCAAGTATTTGAAGCGTATTATCGGACTACATGATCAATTTGTTTATTTCAAACATATCGGGAGGATGTCATATATGTATAATGTCATCTTAAACAGTCGATTTTATGTTTATTCCGATTCACTTTCAACCTTCCGGTTTTCGGCCTCCGCCTCAGGATTGAACTCAAAATTGGGCATGAATTATAAAATATAAGGTTTTGCAAATCAAACAGACGAACAAGGAAAGACATGCAAAAACTGGTTTATGTTAGATTAGTATTGCAGTTTTCTATAATTATGTAATTCTAGTAAATTAAAATTGAAATTTTCTTCTACTTATTAAGGCTAGATTAGAATTATTAAACTACATACATACGTATTCTACAACATATATCTATCTATAGAATTGATATGAAAGCGAAACACACAGTTAGTTATCCTATATTATCCAATTGGAAACAATAGAAACATGCGATGTAATCTCACTATAATGGGCAAACAGTCCGATTAAATTTGATACTATCATACTATAATATCGACATGTTATAATTTACAATATTAATTGCACTTTGATAAAGCAATACCGTTTCGGAGATTGTACATCGCGAAAGGCAGGTACAGGCAAGTATAACAAGTATATATTATATTTTGAACTATTACACAGCAAATCTATTAAAAGTGAGGAAATGATTCTAAATTACAATTCGATACATATACCGGTTGTAGATACAACGTTAATGCCAGTCGAAGTAAGCGGTAGGTTTTGCAAGTGCAAGTTTGGAGTATATGTTCCTGGCAACATTCCAAGCCTGCAGGCCAGATTGTAACGCTTGGACTTTCCAACGAGTTGGAAAGTCCTACACGACTCGAGCCAGAGAGGACTTGCAAGCTACTCAAGAATGCACTCTATGCGTCTCTAGAGACCGACCATTCATACACTAACAGTCTTGGCTTACACGCTTGGAGGGTACGCTACAAAATGTAAAAAAATCGATCTTGTAAGCTGGCCTTTACCAAAATTGACATTAATTAACTTAAACAATCGAATCAGTGGTAATCCACATTACGGCCTATTTTGACTTAAAGTGGCGTTGTACACCCGGTAGATACATACATGTCGTTTAATAAACATTGATTTATTGATTGAGATTCTTTCTTTAACAGTAAAATAGAACAAGAAAAATTTTCGATTGGGAATAGGTGGCAAAGTGTTGCAATAATCTTCTCACGGCAATTGTATTTTTTACTTTACACTACATCTCAACAATATAATAACTCAAAAGTAAATACAATATTAAAATATTTAGATTTATTAATTTCACAGTGTGAGATTAAGGCAAGTAAAGTCCTTAAACATTACCAAGTCAAGCGAATAGAGCCCAAAAAAAAAAATCGTTCCTTACTTACTTTATAATAAAATTATGCGGGTCGAATGTAATGAATTGTGTATGCGTTCAGTGTATAAATAATAGCAATAATAGCAAAAAATTATGTTAATTTAAGTTTCCTGTGGGATTAAAATTGTAGATACATCTCATCTAAAAGGGTTCACTTTATTTGCATTACACTACAATAGTAGAGTAGAAGGAAAAAAGGACGGGTTCTAGAACCCAAAAAAAAAGAGCTTTCTGCTGAGCAACATAACCGCATAGAGACCTACATTATAATAAATACATGCAGAATTATCGTTCTATCTGTCTCTCATTCTATCTGTTTGTCTGTCTTTCTTACACTTGATAATTACTATTGATGGATAGATAGTAGTAAATCATGGAAATTATATAACAACAAGACTGTAGTAATAAATTTTCATAGGTGCATGTATTTTTGGGTTTTTTCCTAGTGGAATTCATGAAAATTATCCAATTTGTTGCAATAACTTGTACAATGCAAATTGTATTTTAATAAATAATAAAACACAATTTTCAACATACAAGGACAATAGTTACGACAAGGACTATAATGTATACATCAGACTCAGACATCAACACAATTATATAATACACACTTAAATGTGTACATGTATGTATGTATATACACAAATACAAGTGAAAACCCACGCATATAAATATTTAATATCCAATTGGAGACCATTAATCCGAAACATACAATGTAAATCGTTAAATATAATAATAAATTTTCGTTTTAAATATAAAACAATAGTTGGAACTTATTTCTTATTAGGACAAAATCGAATACAATACAATCTCCAATGAGGGCAATATACGGTAAAAATGTACGATGGGTGCAGCAATGGGGCCACACGCACGCAAAAACTCGAAAACACACATCAGACATAGGCTGCCCGCGCCCGGTTTTCGGGAGCTTTCCTCACTAAGTTGATCTTGGAACACGCGTGCGCCGTGACGTGGCATTATTAATATTAATCTATGTGCCGACTCGATCCAACTAAAAATGGATAGATATGTTGACCTGTCTATTTGCTTAAAAATTTGTATTAAATAAGATTTTCTTGTTGTTTGTTCGAATATCTGAGGTGAGAAAGAAACGTGAAGAATTCGTGTTCGAGCTTTATCTTCTAATCTCTACTAAACTCTAGTGGTCAGTTGGAACTTGTAAAATTTGTCAGAGAATTATCTCGACTGATCATTTGAGAGATATCGAAATTCGATAGGTATTTGAAACTGTCAGGTAGCACAACACACACACACAAACAACAGATGTATAATGTTTTAAAGGAATTGTCACACAACACCTTGCCCTGTCAAAATCTTATCTCGTCTATTTTTGAAAAATCTCGAATTTGCGCAATTTCTTTTTTTTTCGGTTTGGGGGCACGAGGGACGGTGAAATTTTTTAGGTTTTTTTGAATTGAAAATTTTGATGACAGGAGACGGCCAACACTGAAAGCTCATCCTGTCGTTGAAACTTTTGATCCATGCACGATCACGCACCATGGGCTTTTTTAAATAGAAAACAACCATACGTGATTAAATCTATGGAAATTCTTGATAATACTTTAGAAAATATCGTGTATTAAACATTTATAAAGAGAAAAAGAGAGAGAGAGAGTTGAAAGGAATTCCATTCTTATTAAGATCCACTTCCAACAACCACTTTAATAAGAATGATAAAAAAGAGGTGGAAAAAAATTAAAGAGAAGAAGAAGAACCATGTGTTCCATTTGAATCCGGATGGGTCTACGTAAAATTAGTTAAATGAATATAATGGGGAGGTTGATTAATTTTTTACTGAAATAAAACAATAGAGGAAATCAATTTATGGTACAATCGGCGCCGTTTCAAGGCTCCAACACACATACAAATGGTATTTTAAAATCGTTAGAAGCAAGTGGGCAGACTGATTCGAAATTGTACCATGTTTGATTTGATTATATCATTATTGTTTGCAGTAAATTAACACCAAATAAATAATTTCAACACACTCTCTCTCTGGGCTGGTCGTACACTTTGTTTCTATTCTCCTCTAATCATAGAGTGAAAGAGAAATTTAATCGAATTAGGTTAACTGAACCGAACTATGTGTGTATGATTTATTTTTAAGAGAAAACGCCCCCTTTTTGCCTCGTCGAAACACACGACTCGAGAGACATCATCGTTATCTGCCAAAGATAGTCTTTGGGGGTTCTGGGAAAACAAATGGATGTTGTGTCTATTATTAGGATGTCTGTCTGTCTCTAAAACTATATTTGGCCGGTTTTTTCGAAGAGATGGTGCGAAAACAAAGATGCAGTGTTTGGAGCACGTTCTTGATGTGCAGCACACCCCCGCCAAAGAACACGTGCTATCAGCATTTTTCAAATTGAATAGACGGGAGTCGATGAATCTTGTTGCAATCAAAAATACAGGGTGGTCTATGAAAATGACGTCTCCACTCTACCGCTTTTCACTAATCTATCATCTTAGATTAGGTTAACATTAATGATAATAATCTGTATAGTTGGCGTTACCGCAGTAAGCATTATCATGTCACACTTTAACCTTAAGTTTTGTCGGTCACACTGTATCTGTTATCTATTTGGAGATAAGGGATTTTTGTTCCGCTTCTACCCATTCATTGCAATGAGCACATTTTGGGAATCAGTCTGGTTTTCCCAATCAATGGAATTTCCAACAAAATCTGTAAAGCAAATACGACTAATTATAGGAAATGTTGTATTTACAATGTGCCGTTTGAGTAGTTTTCAAATATTAGGTGGAAAGTGCATATGTAGAGGAATTTTGCATTATTCACGCTATTACTGCAAAAAAGCGACTTTTCTTTGTTTTATTACATGTTGTACATTTACGTAGGCTGTAATTGATTTATATATAAAGCCAATTAGGTTTAATTTATTTAATAATATACAGGCATCATTCAAATATAAATTAATGGTTGATTGTTCATCATAAAGTTGCTTGATTTGAAAAAAATATTTCCTTACTTTCTCCACCAACACAATATAATCTGTTTTCTGATTCTTCGTGTGTTGTTGTCGAAGATTTCTCAAAAATACACCTGCCATTCTGTGCAAATCCATTTTGCAAGTAAATACAGGTGCCTTCAATCCTTTCAAAGTGGTTGGTTGAAAGTGAAATTGTTGTAGAAAAAGACATTTTTCTACCTGAACAAGTTGAGTTTTTATAAAACTGGCAGAATAGCTAACGGCGACACAATATTAGTTAGGATTTATTATAAGAAGATAAATATAGTAAGTATATAAGAATTCAAAGGATTGTATAAATGGTTCTAATTAATATTGCATTGACACTGTGTAACGCCGTATAGTGTGCCCAATGCAATACATACACAGACCAATGGATCGGAACCATGCGTGGGCCCATTTTTATAATAGCACCTGTTCTCTATGATATAATGGAATACTTATGTTGGTTCAGCGGCTATTCGCTCGTTAAACTCTCTTACACTTTAAGTGAAAATAATAAATATTACCGATAATACTTGAATATATCTATCTTCTTCTAGACGACGACAAAATCAATAATCTAATAGTATATCGGGTGAACAACACGATTCTTAGCTCATAGTAGGCACTAGGCTACAAGTATTGGTCAAGATACAATCACAACTGACAGATGCAAAAAGAGAGAACAAGTATTAGTGAATGAGTTGATTGGTTGGTTTATATTGCACTCTCTGTCACAACTGTCATCTGTCAGTTTTTAAGCCCCTTGAAATAGCGTCGTACACTCGATATTCTTGTATTTTTTCGCAAATACGCGAATGCGTATATTTGAATAACGTTAATTATGACAAATTCTTAGAATGTTAACAGAAATAATTTATCGATCTCCTTCGAGGCTATTTATATTTCTATCCTATTACAATAGAAAATATAGCAAATAATCATTTCATTTATACACCCCCGACAATTATACAATAAAACTCAATATATTTCTTTGATAATTTGTCGTATTTGACACAATTTTTTTTGTTTTTGTGCTACAATTATATTTAAATTGACCTATAGTATTATGAATTGCATTTATTTATAACAGACTTAACTATTCATAGATAACAATCATGGAGACATGTTGCATTTATAAGGCAATGTCAACTTTTTTTTGCCGTAATAGAATAAGAAATGAGGTTAGAGGGCACTTTTCGATTGACATTTCTACAGAGTTGACTGAAAATGATGATGGAGACCATCGTAAAGTGGCGGGAATTCCAGGAAAACACCAGTACACCTAGTAGATCGATTTCTCTACAAAAATTCGATCATATTTTCAACAACAAATTAATGACTGGTAAATTGAAAATTACGTAAGTAAATCTCTTTTATCCCGTTTCACCATTATTAGAAATATCGACATGTTTTAGCTTTGATAATAATTATTTATTTTGTCTATATATGTATGTATAACGAATATTAAAACAATTACGTTGTAGCAAAATGTCAATTGAGACATTATCTATATAATATGTACATTTCAGACAGTAACACACGATAATCTCGACTTCACTTAGCTGTATACTTTTTTAAAAAAGAAGCAAAAACCGAAACGCCATCAAGTCTCTTTGACCATTTATACGAGTTTGCTAATGGAGCTGTCTTTCACCCTGCAGGAAATCGATCGTGATCTGCATCTATTATCGTTATTATAAATGAAAACTAGGTATAATTTTTCCCTGAAACCCACAACTTAATATTCACCCATCAAATAGATAAATACGCCTTTCTATTAGACCGACCCAGATGGTATAATTTTTCAAAACACCCAAGAATCTACCTGTCTCCGTTGAGTTTTTTTAATCGTTTATTTACTGGAAATAAACCGAAATAACGACACCACATGCAAATTGAAAGGGTTGACCTGTTTTGATGTAAAGTGCTAGTTTGGAATTTGTTGAATGATGATTATGATGGGTTTAGGCGACTATGAGGACACTAGATGACGACGGACAGGCAGGCAGGCAGGGGGAGAAAACCTACTTATTAAATCAAGGGTGGTTGATAGTCGTCGGCAATTCAACCAGGTGTGCTTTAACTTGCCGACCTGGTTTTCACTACCAGGTGCTCTACATAGAAATAAACCACACGAACCCTTACACCCTTTACTCGTCCATTTTTTCACTATTGCTTTTTTTCATTTTTTGTTGTTGATCCTCTGTAACTCTGTTTAGTAGAAATTATAAATCTGGACGACTATTAGATTCGATTCGGAAACGAAGGAACTATAGTTGTTTTTTTTTCGTCTCTTCAGTCTTCCTGTAGCACTAATAGTTTTGATCTTTGATTGAACTCGATCTGTCTCTTTCTTGTTCTGTCTCTTATTGAATAAAGAGGGAAATGTTTCAAAGAGATCTCTGGCTTGAATAATCGTAAAAAATTACAATAACAATTGATGGAACAACTCACACTCCCTTAATTTGAATATTTTGCTTGATGGTTTAACCTGTTGGAGATCATCTCGTCTTCTCTCTTTCTCTCGCCCAGTATGTAAAATTCTAATTCTTTATAACATACACACACAAATTTCCATACATGTAATGGACCATTGAGATGAGCAGAGACCGGAACAGACATCCGGTTATGACGCACACCTCTACTTACCACTCCTTAAGATGGCGGATTTGAATTATTATATGGGCAAAACACGTGCATTACGCGGTTATTGTGCTACTTGTTATGCTTGAAGGGCATAGTGTTATTCATCAATTGAAGAAGACGAAGAGAGGGAAAAAACGAATCATAATAATAATAATAATAATAATGGCAACAACACAAAAAAACAGGGTGGTTTATAGTGGAGAGAAAAGATATAAAATAAATATAAAGTTAAACCATTTAAAAGTTGCTTTTTAACTAGGAGTCGGTTGTAAATTTCAATTAATGACCATCTGTGGCGCTCACTCTCACCTTTTAAGGGAGTCACTTTATTTTCATTTAATGCGACATTTTCAAGTATGTTCTGTAGGTACAGGCTTGACCGGCCAAACGTAGAAATTTGAATTATACTAGAAATGCACAATTTCTACAAAAATTTGCCAATTTGCAGAAAAAGATATATAAAAGGAATACACAAAAATTTTGAAAACAATTATCCATAGCTCCGCATGAATGTTTATAGGAACTGGCTGCCTCTTTCTCACTGTGACTTTACAAGTTAAAGTTACTTTAAAGTTAATTATGAGGCTGATTGACCATAAATATCTTGGGCAACTTTCATTATCCACTACCACTTTAAATTAACTTTAATTTGTACAGTCACAGTCTACCTAAGTCTATACTTCCATCCGAATGTTTATTCACAGTTGATGATCTAGAAACGGGGCCTCTGTATCTTTAGCATGCAATGAGCTTTTAGAATGTGACTGTACAGGTTAAAGTTGATTATGAAATTGGACACTTGTCACTTTATACTTTAAATCGGGAAACCATCCGGATACGTGTTTTCCAATTCAGAACATACCAAAATGAGAATATATTATTGTATTATTTATTAATAAAAGAACAAAAGAGTAGGTACTTAGCCCTTTTTTGTTTAGTTACACGTGTCCCGCTCCAACAAAAACTTGATCTGGTCACTTAACTCTAAATGACTTAAATCACACATCTAGTGAAATATGCGTATACTACATAATTTTTACATAAACATTAACCTGGAGGAAGTTCAATCCCATCAATCTAACGCCCAAACAAGCCCATAAACAATCATCATCTATAAGGTGAGTCATACTAATTAATAATAATAAATACGTCTAAAACACCTTCTCGACATAATCATAGAACACGTTATTGGAAAATAAAACATCTGCACTCCCTGTACTCTTTTCATTTTAAGCTCAATCATTAAAAATTATTATTTTGAAAGGAACAAAGTAAACGTTCATATTAAAAAAGCAAATTACTGGCAGGGACCGGTTTCGGTGGCAATCTTCAGCGCAATACCTAAAAGTCTCTCAGATAATTAGAGCAATAAAATTTTGTTTTTACCAGAAAAACGGTTAGAAATTTTTTGGCGGGATATCGTTGTACCAGACAATAACAAGTGAGTATTTCACTTGCACTGATAAAATTTATTCGTGTTATCACTAAACAGGTTTACATACAGGATTTGATAAATACACACCTTGCATTTGAATAAATGTACTAAGGTACGTATGTACAATCAATACGATTATTATTTATTGAAAAATATGTTTTTATTAAAAAAAAATAAGTTTGTTTATATACCTTTTTCCACCCTATATTTATTTAAATCCGAACTTAAAAGGGTTCTTTGTTGTATTTATCAACAATACGGACCTTTATTGAGATTAGATATATTTCTATTAGAAAAACCGCTGTTTTCTTCATGAAATTGCGCCTCAAAAAATTTGTGAGAATTGCTATAATCTCTCTATATCTAATGTTGTTTTCTTTCTCTTTCAATTGCTGTTACAGATAAAGAGCCCTTTTCAATATATCGCCTTGTAATTATCGTTAAATGCTTTCATAACCGTCAAGATTGAACACGTTTGGTGTTTCATTCACCTTCCGGGCATCCAGTTAAACACTATAATTACCTAACCAATCTGATTTAAACAGCCAACTATATCAAATGACAAGAAAACACTGAATTAGCTACATACAGAAATTGAACCCTAGACAGATGCGAATTTTTCTACAACAACAATTACCATCAATGCGTAGAGAGACCCCATCTGGTCGCCAGAAGTTTTTGGGAGAAAACACCTGAATTATCCGTGAGAGAAAAATATTGAATTCATGTTTATAGAGATATAGACGTGGCCGAAATTAAAGGATTTTTCGCAGAGTCTGGCCAACATATGTCTAGAATTTTTTGGGGAATTTTTGTACAAAATCGTGACCGGAAATAAGGAATAAAAATGAATTTCGTCAGGTTTGTTTGGTTGTTAATTGAATATAGACGACATGGGGCAGTAAAGTACAGGCACGCGTTCGACAGCTGTGTCGCAAAGACCGTTACACAGACGAGCATAAAGCTCACCCTCAAAATGGTTATGTATAGAAAGAGTGCCCCTCCTTTTTTCTAGGCTACAGTTTAGAAAATTATTGAAATTTTTCAAGGGTTGTTACGAAAAAAGACAGTTTTTATTTTAGCAAAAACAGGCAAAAACCATTAAAAAAAAAGCAGAAAATTGATAAAATTTGATTTTTGCAAAAAACCCTTTTTTTGTGCTTCATGCCTAATCGCCTATTAAAGTCTCCCGATTGTGATTAATAAGTCGCAATTTTCCTCTTTGTTCTATTAAATCAACAAATACGCAATCGTTGAATATGACGAAATATTGTGCAGCATTTCGAAAATCTGGGTGGTAAAAAAATTGGTTCCAATGTTATAATAAGAAATCACCCATTTACAAGTCTTACAATACTGTTTTTAGTGTAGATTCAGGTTCTTTCAGTAGCACACCTGCTTCCCCTACCATTCGACCGACAAGTGATGTCGATTGGACAGTGAAATCGTACTAGATTGTGATTGGTCGATGGGCACGTGGATACAGCTGTTTTCGTCAGGGTGGGGCGAATGGTTATTAGACAGGTAATCCCCAGTTCCTGAGTCAGATTCACCAAGCTACTCAACAGTGCGGATGGTTTTAGTTCTGCATTCTTCTTGAACATTATCGTGATTGTGTGTTAAACTAAAAAACTTTTGTAAAATATTTGTGAAATGTTGGACAGTATGCCAGTTACAATTATGGCGAAAAATTACTCGAATTGTCCATTGAAAAAACGACCAGTGCAAATTTTTGATGAAATTCCTGGTAGGTTTTCACAAAAATTTCCCCGAAATTTATTACTTTACTAATTCGTTTCTTTTTTCTTTTGAATAACAGATGAACCAGAAAATTTGAGTACGAAACCTGAAGATTTAAGTCGAACTGGTCGCCTTGCATCAATCTCCCCATCATCCCTATCAGCAACACCACCAGTTTCACCAAGTTCATCAGTGAAAACTTCACCACCACCATCACCATCTCCAATGCGTTCACCATCACCGTTGAATTTCTATCAGCCAAAAACGGAAATTCGACCATACCCACCACCAATCAGTCCAGATTATGCACCACAGACCTGGCATCGAAGTGTTGCCCCATTATACCCACCAACTTATCCATTTATGCCATATCAATATCATCACCATCATCACCACGATTATATGATGGGTCCTACATCGCCGTATAGTGATAGTTCGTTGTCACCACCACACCATACCCAACAACCCATCCAACCATTAGCCTTACGTCCTTGCTACTCATCGATCGATCAAGCTTCATTAAGTCCCAGTTCATCGACAATTTCACCACCACCTCCACCACCAACAACATCAACAACAGCACCACAAACAACAATCCCGGAAGATTTATCCGAGAAACGTCGTCAAGGTATTCGCCATCAATGTCCCGATTGTGGTAAATCATATTCAACATTTTCTGGATTATCGAAACACCGTCAATTCCATTGTGCCGCCGGTGATGGACCGAAGAAATCGTTTAGTTGTAAATATTGTGAGAAAGTCTATGTTTCATTGGGTGCATTAAAAATGCATATACGTACGCATACATTACCATGCAAGTGCACTATTTGTGGGAAGGCATTTTCACGGCCATGGCTATTACAAGGCCATATACGTACACATACTGGCGAGAAACCATTCTCATGTACATACTGTAATCGGGCATTTGCTGATCGTTCGAATTTACGAGCTCATCTACAAACACACTCTGATGTGAAGAAATACTCGTGTCCGACATGTAGTAAAACATTCTCAAGGATGTCGCTGTTGACGAAACATGCAGAAGGTGGATGTAATGGAACACCAACGATCCTGCACCAAGACACGATGTATTGATGATGAAGCAGACAAACAAACAAACAAAATCAAAGAAAAACGAAACACATTCCTGGATATAGCGGTTCCTCTATTTTTACGCAGTATTTATTTTTGGTAAAAATCTAGTGCCTTTTTCGAAAAGACTGAAATCGTTGAAGAAACACAAAATGTACAAAAAAATCCTTCTAAAATAGAAAATTCAACACTTTTTTGTTTTACTACTTAATATTTTAGTGTAAATAGTGTAGTTAAGAAGATTTTAATATATTTTGCCCATTTTTTTTATTGTAAATAGGATAAGAGTGTCGTATTCTTGACTCGAGCCAAAAATTTCTCAAAAAAAAAATCACTAGAATACGAAATACACTATTTTCTAGTCAATTAATGTTATCTGTACGCCATTTTTTTCTGTATAGTGCCTTAGGTTTTAATACAAACCACATATAAAGATTTTTATACTTTTATTTAATAAAAAAAAACAAAAATCGATTCTAATCTGTGTCTTATTTCTGTGACATTTAACCAAAAATAAATAAATAAATAAATAAATTTCAGCGAGAAAGTCGCTGTCTGATATACGAGTCACCGAGTGCTATAATTCTTCCTGAAAATGACTCGCCAATAATTTATTATTAGTTTTTGTAGATCGTGTATTACGTATTTACATTATACCGAAGAGGTCAAAATTGTATTCGTGACCCCTTCAAGTATTGTCTCCGAAAGTACCAGTGGCCAATTTCAACACAAAACCCAAAAACCATAAAGATCATATACAAAAGAAGTTTTATTGAAGACTTGCAGGATTTATTGACTGCTCCAATTCGTTTTTTTTTGTTTCTGTTGAAATTTATGATCATTTGAATATTTCGAACAGCAATGTCCCGGGCGGTCGTTTAACTTTTACCCGGTGATCCATATTGCCAGCGAAATAAAGTAGCCTCACGAAGAAAGAATGTATAGTGGGAGGCTGACGTGTTCTGTCTTGTACGTATATTTCTCTCTCTTTCTGTCTATGTATCTGTATAGATATAAATTTGTGTGTATGTGTGTGTGTGTGTGTGTGTTAAGCTGGTTTGGAGATGATGGGATCGTGAAATTCCGTTTGATGGAACACTAAACAGTGTCCAGTAAAGTTCGCTTTAAAAGATGAGGAGGATAATGATGATGATGATGAAGAAAGCACTTGTTGCAGTTGTACCTTTTGGTTAGAAGAAGAACAACCGGCACCATATGGTGATCGATCTGGTGGATTTTGCTGTTGGTTCGTTTTTAAACGATTTTCAATGGTAGATTTATAAAAGCTGATGGGGGCCAACGAAACGAAAGCAAAAGTACCAGGCAATTTAATTAAAGTGTAGGTAACAGGTGCTTTTTCATCATCATCATCATCATCAACATCGTTCTGGTCATTACTACCATCACCATTATCAGTACCATCTCCTCGGTTTCTTTGTTCTGGTGATTGCGGCAAAATTCAAATTGATTTCTTCAATTCTGTATGTGTATTTACGTGTCGTATACGGAACAAACTGCACGGTAAATTGCAATAAAGTTGAGATTAATTCAGGGCAGGTTTGCCATAGCGGCAACTTATTTAGACATTCAAGAGATGAGCACCGTTGAAGGCGATGTAGCGAGGATAAAACTAAAGTCTTGTATATATCTTCGTCGTCTTCTATACGCCCTGAGAGAATATTGAAATTGTATATTCCGATATATGCAACATCTGTAAAACTATTCAATTATTTTTGCATATTTTATGAAATTTAATCGAAATCGTGATCAAAAAACGCACATAACTAACAAGAACGAGATGATTTCTGCAAAAAAAAATGTTGACATTTTTATCTTTTTAGCCAAAAGGTAGAGGTTTCGTTACGGTTGATGGATTATTAGTTGTGAGAAATGTAGAGTTTGATGATTTATAGTTGCTATACAGACTGACTGGGAAATGGTTTACATAAATTTAACCACGGATAGGGCCCACAAAATGAAGCCGAGTTTCATTATACAATAGGGGGTCGAAAGGGCCCCGGTTTCGAGAAAAAAGGCATTGAACATTGGGACAACAGTTGGCGAGCCGCTGGAAGCGCACGAAATTGCAAGCTGTACCAGACTGAGATAGCAAAGGAATTCGCTGATTGATAAACACAGGTGTAGATAGGCGACGGTAATCATGCGACGTAACAGTCCGCTATTGCCAGTGCATAGGGGATCGTGTCGTGATTATCCTGAGTATTTGGGGGTGACTGCGGCTCGTTGATTATCCTTATTAAGTAATTAGTGTAGTGGTAGTGTGTAGTAGCTTTAGGATTGTGCACCGTGGGCAGAATGAGACGCCGTCTATCATAGTAGTACCGTCTAGTCAAC
>JAZBHA010001241.1:9194-22180 GCA_037464855.1 Iselma pallidipennis | reverse complement strand
GAGAGAGAGAGTTAGAATAAATGATAGAAACCATGCAGTAAATCCCTGTCCTGTAGGGAATCCTGGATCGAATCCCGACAACTCGAGACTATTGTGTTATGTGAGATAGATAGCTACAGTTCACTACACACCTAGGCTGTTTTGTGAAAACAAACGAAAATTTATGTCTAGATATCCGATAGAAGAACATAATGACTAGTATTGTCCATTGCGTAAATGATTCTTTTCTTAATTTCGTTCAAAAAAAAACCTTCAGTTAAAAATCTAATAAAAAACGGGCATTTCATTGTTCTCTTACAATTGAAACGATTTAATCGATAGAGCGATTTTTCACGTCGACACCTACACACACTTTCTGTTCAATTATTTTAGTTTTTACTCGAGCTATTTTGATGTTGATAAGAGTGTGTAAAAACCGCAGAGATTTAATCGAATTTTTTCAGCCGTATGTACTATAAATAGAAGAATTAAAGGAAGAATCTGATGCCTAAGTAGTCGTGCAATCACAGCAACAGATTGGAGAACAATTTCGCTCTCTCTGTTCTTTCGATTCAGAGACATTCTACGATTTTAGCTAATCATACCAATTGATTCGCCGAAAAAAAGGTCCCTATTTGGTTCATTGTGAAAACGAAATTGCCTATAAAAAACAAGAAATCTTGAAATCAATTGGACGTCTTCTCAAGAGTAATATAAAATGTTCTCTAGTATCCCCTATAGCCGGTCTCTTATCCTTGTATGAGTATGTGTGTATATATGTGTACATAACTATAATAAATTCAATAAAGTGTCACATATGTTGTCTTTGAAAGTAAAATTTATCACTAAAACGAAAACTGTGCGGTTACTACGAAGAAATTTCAGATCTAGAATTGTTTTCCACTTTTCACATGATTGATTGCACTGTATATATAGTAGATGGTGTGCATTGGCATGATTATTACACAAATACACACTTGGGTACATTTAATTGATTAATGCTCCATTAAATTGTTCATTTACCGTTTAATACGTAAATATGTACCAAGTTTATAACAACGCAAACTATAAATATTTTAAAGAGAGGACTTCGTTCATTAACTGAAAGTCGATTGGGTTTTGATCAATAATTTCCACCCGTTGTGCTAAATGGACATAGAGCTTCAACATACCTACTGTTTTCTCTGCTTTATATAAAAAAAAATTGGAGAATTCTGTAAATAAACCCCACGGTTAGTTGCTACTGCTGCTTGTTTGAATTACCTGAAATGCATCTACTATTCCAGCAATGTACAAGTTCTTTCCACCATTTACCTTGGATTCCAGATCGTTTCATAATACTTGCATCATTTTTGTTCACAAAATTATGGTACTGTAGGTATTTTACGATTTTATAAAATCAATAATTATATTTTAAATATTTATAGCCCTTCACCAAGTTTGATTTAAAAATTATTTTGAATAGCAATGAGAGAAATTTATCCGGTTAAAGTCAAATATTATTCTATTTTAATCCGGATTTTGTACAAAATAATTTCTGTTTTGTTCGGATTATAAAGGCAACATTTATTCAAAATGGATACAAATCTAATCAAAATTAATCATTTTACAAACAAAACTAGATATTTTCGAGAATGTTACATCATACATGCATGGGTAGCATGTTCATGCCGATATTCTGCCTCAGTCCAGGAACAGATCTCTCTCAGAACTAGGTGCAGATCATTCATTTGCATTTGTATTTTCTAGGATTCTCAACAGCAACACGAAATCATTTCAATAGAATCGCGTACAGTTTTCAGATTGCTTATTTTAGATCTTTTGCAGTGAAATTCGTAATTTAAATCAATTTTGCATTGACGCTGGAGGCTAAACCTGTACTTTATAAAAGTTTGATTTTTATCGTCGATCTGAACATCGACCGTTGCATTTCAATAAAACCTTTGCCTACACATCCAACCTCGAAAAAGCAGAAAAGAGTTGTATCTTTGAGTTGGTATATAAAAATTGTATCAAGAAAACCGTCGACGTATTGAAGTTAATATTCCTTCTATTTCAATTTTAAATAAACATAGAAAAGTTGCCAGTGAGGCCAATCTTAAAAACTGTCGTCAATGTATTGAAGTTTATTGCTTGACAACATATATTTCGATTTTATAGTCAATCTGCTGTTCGGTTGTGTCACATTGCAAACACACAGATCTATCAACCAATTGAACAATATATAGATACAGATGAGGCGGTAAAGTTGGATTTTAATGTTTTTGAAAGGGATGGGTGAAGATAAAAGTGGTTGGAAAATATCTAACACCTGGTGTCGGAGTAGTCATGAATAATGTGACTAAAATGTATACACATGTAAACGTTGTATATATTTTCAACAAGAATAATATCTATGTAGTATGTGAGCGGATAATGGGAGGTTGGACTGGTCAACAAAGATATTTGCTTGGGGAATTGTGACTGACCAGTGGTATTACCACAGAACGATGTCTGACATTCTACATATTATTACGCGTGTATAGTCATGCCTTCGTTATTATGGCTCATCACCGGTGAGATTTCGCTGAATGACCGAAATCTGAGCTAAAATTGCAATTTAGCACCACACATACACATACATTTTCTTGAAGAATCTAATTGACTTCCACTTTTTGTGTCTTTTACGATTAGTCAGAAATTCGATGCTATGAAACAGCACATGCAATTCTCTAATTGTCTTGTCATGAATACTTTTTTTTTGTTGCTTGCTAGTGAACGACAACAGATAGGATTGACCGGATTCGTTTCTTTTACGGGCAACAGATTTCTCGGATTACTGCAGTGATACTTTTGTATTGGATACTTTCAAGCTCGTTTTATATGTGCACTATATGAGCTCAATATTGTCCAGCAATTTGAACTATGATTTTCTTTAAGTCTTAATAAAAAAGTACATTGGTTGCACAGTTGGACTTTTGCAAACTATGAAAATCTCTAGGTGAAATGTAGAAATATATCTGTATAAATTAAGTAAAAGTTATGTATGTTTTGTTAACGAAAGGAATTAGGAGGATTTATATAAATTGGCAGTTCTGAAATTGGACATCACCTCCCTTAGCTTTCACAACAATTTGTCCAAATTTTGCTCTTCGTTGTCGAGCATTTTTGTTAAAATTCGTAATATGAATATTATTGGGGTATATGCTAATTTTTGCGGATAAAGTTGTCTTCCATTTTTATCAATTTTGTCGATATTCGCCTTATCGATGTATACAAATTATTAAATCTGTCTACAGGATATAAAAATACACGTATCTGAAATGAGTTGAGTTTCATTCAACTTTGTTCACTACGTTGTTAGTTAATTAGAGACTGCATTGTTTGAAGGGGAAAAAATGAAGCAAATTAAGTTGGTTTGATACTGATACAGTTACATACGGAAATTTTGTTTGAAGTGAAGTTTTAAAAATTTTACTCCAGCTGGTTGTACCTATCTACATTTCCTCTTTATCTGGATGAAATTTTGAAACTAATTGAATAATTTAGCAACAATTAGTTCAAGTTTACTAATTACCTCGAATTAGTAAAGTAATTGAATACGCACATACAATAATTTTCAGTTTGAGAGCAAATGTTTATTTGAATACTAATTAGAATCGTTAACAACTACTATCACATCTGTGGCATACGCAAACCTGATAATTGCGAAAGGCGACTTTTTATTTATTTCTTTTTAACGATCAGTAATTGCAAAGTTTTCGTTGTATTGAAACACTTTGCCTATAATAGTATTTTATTCGTGCTTTTCTCCTGACAGTGATTAGAGAACGAAACAGGGTTAATAAATTCGAACTGACCGTCGTCACACAACTAAAGCTTTCGGTCTAGCACTGAGGAAAAAAAAATAGGTATATCAACAGAATTGTTCTTTCTGCCACCACTAGTAACCCGAACGTAAAATAAAAAAAAAACAACAACAACACAGAGAAAAAGGTCCGGATTAAATCAAGGGAGTAACTGGATTAAAATCTAACCCCACGTTTTACATACATACGTATGTATACCTACATAATAAATATAGATGTTGTGGGACAAATAAATTAACAAATCTTCTACTGTACAGTTCTGAACGAAATTTTATATGCTTTTAAAAGGCCTTATTTAAAATGCTTAACTTGTTCTTTTATTTGTTTTGTTGTCTGTTTGGTTGAATCGAGAAATAAAGAATAGAAAACTTTCTCCTTTAATTGTTGCAATTATTTCAAAATTGACAAAGTTAACGAAATTCTGTTCAAAAGTTCTAAATGAAAAATGGGAGTTGTTTTGTTGCGGTTATATTACGGTCGGTCGGCAAAAGTTAATTTAAGACTTTCATTTATCTTAGAAGAAAGTAAAAGTCAAGTGAATTATTTCAAAATTTTCTCTAAGACCCTTATATACTTTTTCCAAAAAAAATAAAAAAGAAATCCATAAAAAACATCAAATCAACTTGAATATCTACAACTTTCTGACTACTCCTTCAACAAGTTCAATACTTGTTTATAATTATCTTTGAACTAAATTACCAAGTTGAAGATTAATGAGATTTATGTTGAAGTTTTCATATTTGCAAGATGATATGCGAGTTTGGTAAATTGAACTAATTCAGTGCTTTCTTCTTAACAAGAAAATAAAATTAGTAGTATGTTTGCTTTCTTTTTTGCCTATTCCTGTTAATGGAGGAATTCACTTGACCCGGTTTGTGTTATGTAAAAGTTAATTGAAAAATGATTCAAATTTCCTGTCGAGGATTGCTTTCAAGTGGATTAATAAAATGAAAAACCACCGACAGTGAACAGGAAGATTTCTTTAAATAAATATCGACAGGTTTTTTTCTAATTATGATGAATTTTCTTGCTTTGGAAAAATATATCTATCATAAAAATGTGGTAAATACACAAATCTTCTATGTGTAAACAAACAATAATTTTCATTTTTGGCTCCTTGCTTGTTACCATTTCTAGGATACCTGCCTTGTCAAAGTTAGTAACAATTAATCGTCTTCTGTATTATAAATGACGCAGTTAATTTCAAAATTGTTTATTACAAGTATTTCTCTAACATACTAACTGTAAAGAGATTTACGATCTAATCTAGTGAAACGTGAAACGATAAATCGGATGTCATTTTTCAGGAAACGTCTGTGCATAACATACTCACACACACCCACACATATTGTGGATAAACACAACAATTGAAAGATCTGTTAATGACATCTTTCAATTTCCTAGATTGTTTTGATCTATTACAATTCATTTAGTTACAAATTTAGATTGTACACAGTCGGTGTTATCGACAAATCTCCCCTTCTGTTGTGTGTGTAATTCTTCAAATTCTTCTTTTTTTTTGTTTCTATCTCCTATAAAGCCACAGAAAGAAGTAAAAAGTGAAAATTGCGTCAAGTTAGCGCCACATTTAGTTTTCCTTTTATTGATTTTTCGTATTGGACAAAGAGGAACCCATTAAAGGTAGAA
This sequence comes from Iselma pallidipennis, assembly GCA_037464855.1. Lineage (NCBI taxonomy): Eukaryota > Metazoa > Arthropoda > Insecta > Coleoptera > Meloidae > Iselma > Iselma pallidipennis. The sequence goes on along the minus strand of JAZBHA010001241.1, from coordinate 16,706 downwards.
AAGTTGGGTGAGTAAATGCTTCATGGGAAAGTTTCATCGAAAAGCTCTTAGAAACTTCGTTATATTTAACCTCCATAGATTTTATTACAATTTCTTTCAAATTACGAATATTTATGACCAGCAATAAGAGAAAATATTATTTGAGATGACTTTAAAATTTCCCCCGGTCTACATATGTATACAACAAATAGATGTAGATGTGTTTTTCTCTGCAGTTTCTCGCCTCGTTAAACGGGACTTGATCTCTTTTCCCTTGCCAGTCAGTCAAAATATACCGCCAACTTTCACATTTTCTCCACTTGTACCTTGCTGATTCGGTACGTTACCTCATGTAATGTATCCACTTTAACTTCAACTTATTTTAACTATCTTGTGGAAATCTTCTGGAATTAAATGGAGGGGAAGGTCTTCATTTATATTCAAATTTTTAATTAATGCTTAAATATGGAACGTGGAATATGAAATTAAATCAAATTGTGAGATTTATATTTAAGTATTTTTTCTTTATAACTTGAACTTGACGGGACGTTGTAAATTAAAACATGACTCCAGGGATTCCTCCAAGGGTGGCTTTGTGTGCTGAGTGTTTTTTTCTTGTGCTCATCAAAGCAGATGTTGACACACAGAAAAAAATTGTAATTATATATCTTATATTAATATCTGGAATATAATTAGTCCACAAAAATACTTCGATATTCCGGGGAAATTCATATTAAAGAAGAAAAAAACAATTTTTTTGTTTAGGATAATCACGAAGTATTCTCCTATTGTTCAGTGTACCTCATTTTCGCTCCGAACAAAATCAATTAAAATCAAAAAAAAATTATAATTAGTAGAAAATTGGGACCTACGTAGTGGAGAAGGAAAAGCCTTTGTTACTAAACACGTTTCATACTTTTTCGTTTTATTTTATCTTTGGTGCTGAAAAATCCAGAATATTCTTGTGCTCATCTCCGTGGAAATTTGGAAATTTGTCATTAAAATGACATTATTGCTGAACACCAAGAAATATTTAAATAATATTGTTAACATTTTGTTGAAAAATAAGTTGAAATCAATCACTGTCAGATGGTGTTTAATAGTTGAGTACAACGTCGCCGGGTGCAAGACTAGTTTTTTAATAAAATTTTACACAAAGTACCATACAGACCTAACAGACGATATATTCACTTTGATTTACAACCAAATAATACAATGTTAATTTCCGGTTTTTTACTTCATCTTGAAAATTCATTAACACTGTTTTAGAATCGCAACTTTCAACAGCTGTTTTAATTACATTCTTTAAACATAGTTCGATAAAGTTCTAAATAAAATGCCCCTTTTACTGTATACTCCTAATAAAATATTACTAACGAAAGAAAATTCTGTACTTATATTAGTTTTTCGTCGGGAATTTTGGTCCTGAAGTAAAATTCTCGTTATATCAGGCTCGTTTAGCTAATAAAATTACTTGACCCATGGTGTGTCACTCAACTTAAAAAAAAATTGTTCATCTCGTTTTAACAGATCAATAATCCGCACCAACCGCAAAAATACTACACAAATACACCTACGATTCTAAATTCTTTGACGATTTAATGGATTAATTATTATTCGTAAAGTTTAGCTTATATTTTAAGCAATTTCAATCTTGAAAGAATGATCAAGATGAAGACTTGACGTGTAATCAAATAACGTCTAGACGCTTCGTAAATTCAACTCATGCCATTCTATCAAAGAGATGATCTTTCAATTTTTATCGGCTACATCAATGTTTTTTCGGTTGCACTTCTATTCCACCATTATCTGACACGAAACCAAGTGATATACAATTTTAATGTTGAATGTTATTCATTTGAAATCCGATTGTTGTCTTTTCAAGTACTCTTCTAAATTCGGTTAATCTGGTTCGTTCTGAACCCTTTTTGAAATTTAATCATCAATAACATATAAACAGCAAAAGCATGTCCTTTGTAATTACTATTACCAGTTATTTTGTAAATCTGATACTTTAAACTGTACATGTTTTAATTTCACGGTCAGCAAAACAAAACTGAAAGCGTCTGTTTTTAATTTTAGGTTTTTTCAGCTTTTAACAAAAAGTATCATCTTTCCGTAAACTCTGTACGGATTTTCTTTTAGTAACCATCACCATTCCTAAATTTATTCTGACAAAATAACTATACGTTATTTGTGAGACATCTTGTTGAAAAGTTGTTAGCAAGAGAGTGGAAATCCTCTAGTCGGAGTATTTTCCTAGTTGCTCATATTATACGGAGAATATTTTACTTCACTAACATTTCACATTCATAGACACATATATATTGTGACATTTCTTGTTAGTTAATGGTGTTTAAAAAGCATCACATAAGGTATAGTAGCGTGGTGAGAATGGTAAGAGAGTAGAAAGCCATCTTACGTAGGTGCACTTTTGTAGCTTTTTCATGACTCTATTGGACTCGATTGGTAGATTTTATGAGAGTTCATGTAAGATGATTCCCAGAATGTTGCTGTTACACATAAAGGTTTCCATGTAATGACTTGGTTTAAGTGGATACTCAATCAATGGAATGATTAAAGTTTGAACCTTTATAATTTTATGTGGCAGTTAATTAACGGATAATCCTTCAACAATCAGTTTCATTGCAAAAGTATTCTATTGATTTATACAAGTAGGATGGTTTTTGCAAATTAACAAATTCTTTCCCTTGCAACTGCAATAAGTTGTCTTTTCGATAAGATAGCTTATGATCAATCTTCAATCCAGATGCAATACAAATAATATGGGTTTATATATTAACATTGTACCAACCTCAAAGTGCTCGTTTAGTAGTAAATGTTTCACAATATTGTCTGTTTAGGTTGATTTAGCATACAAATTTAGTGTTTCATAGGGCCGGAACGTTGGTAATCTACAGAATATGTTATTATAAATGTTTTATGGTTTTGGGCCATATTTGTCAAGGGGAACTCGACTAATATTAGTATAGGTAACAGCTTATTCTACAACAGTCGAAAATTCTAAGAAAAAAAGCTTTTTTTCTTTCATACAGGAAATTAAAAAGGAAGTAACATTCGTAACCATTGAAGTCTTATCAAGTATCAACCCACCTTGTTATCAGTGTAATTGATTCTTTGCCCTCAACGCAAGATTGTTATCTATTTTGTTGGGAAAGCGACATGATTTTCACATAATAAGATGTAACCTTCTACCGATATGTAGCTTTTAGAAGGAAAACTCTCGAAAATTATCAAGTCTACTTTCGTACAGAAGGTAGTTATATAAAATATCAAGTTGCTAATTGCTTGACAGATTTTCACTACACATGTATATGATCTGTGTAGATAAAGTGTAGTATATTGAGAGTTCGATCATTCAAATTTAAGAAAAAGATAGATTACGACAAATTGTATAGTAGTTGTAAATTCTTCGAGAAAAATCAGTGTAAAAAAGAAGTCTTGAAAAAGCTTCCAGTCACGTACCGATTTTTCTTTTGTGTCAAATATTGGTAGATAAAATTTCTTTCTCCTACCGGTTTTTTTGATGACAGTCAGATTGGTGTCCATCCATTTCCACGTTTTATAGACATTTCAGACCTATGTGTGCAATCAATTCTGTACACATAGGATAGGTGCTGAAAGAATTATCACACCCATTGTCAAAGCTGTTTTTTGTGTAATCTTCAAAAAGATTTTTTCTCAAAGCAACGCGTCCACCGTAACAGTTTTTTTTTTGCTGTTGTAGTAGAAGTAAGAAGAAGCTACAGGGGGAGAAATGGGAGATTTGCTATTGTTACGAAGGCCATCGACGTGAAAAAAACGTTGTTTTGGTAGTGAAGATTTGAGGAGGAAAAAAAAACGAGAAACCAAAAACAGAATAGAGGTTCAATTAACTGTATATTTTTTTCTAAGGATTGTTTTCAACCGTTAATGGAGAGTAACATAAATTGCTTCAAGGTATAACGTTAAAATGAATCAAAAGGATTCCTAATGTGATTGTATGGTTTGTGGAAACCAGTAAGGACATTTTGTAGTGATGGAAAAGCCTTTTTAAAATCAGTTAATTTGAAGCAGTATCTCCTCAGAACAATAACCAAAAAGGACTAATAATAATCATTTCAAAACGCCAGTTAAACAACTATCAAGTTTTATTATTTAAAATTAGCTCTTCAGTTATCCAAAATTCTTTTTGTATTTTGCAAAAATTGGGTGATCTAGATTGATGCTGTTTAGTATCAAACATTTATTGTTCCAAATTCAGTGGTATGATTTATTCTCTTGATATTATTCTTTGTTTTCCTGAATTTAAAAATTCGTAGATTAAAATTCAGATATTCACATTTCTGCTGCATTAATTTCAATAAAATTATCATTGCTTTATTCGAAATGTTATTTCATTTCAGATCGTATAGGGGTCAATAAAAAGTACCTACGTATTCTGAATTTTTACATTAAGTAGGTACATCGACTATGTTGTTGTTTTATCGAAAAGATCAAAATTCATATTGAACGAATAATTTATATTTGAAATATTATCGATCTACCACAAGAATTGTAGGTTTTTTTTGCGTGATGAAGACCAACAGGATGTATGTGTTGTATGTGTGTATTTCCCTTTTTTCTTCTTTATCAAACAATCGACAGCCCCATAATTTCTCAATGTCTAGATTTAGTGGACTCAAGTCTACTTTACAGCAAGACATCCTTCGTTTTGTAATGGAGTCTTGTCTTCTATAAATAACCAGGACTTTACTAAGCAAAATAAAATAACTACTCAATAGATTTGTTTTTATTTGTGTGTAACAGGTTGTGTGTGTTCGTATGTATGTAGTTTCGTCCCTTTGTTTTCTAAAATCGATCACACATAGACACAGCAAATAGATACAAAAGAATCACGTTGCTGCAAAAATAACGATATCGGCTGAAGTCTTTAAAATGTAGAGAAAACAACTATAGAACAAAAGCCCTTTCTTATTCGCCTTGTGAAAACTTTGTCGGTGAGAAAGTTCTTTAAAAAACATTTTAAAGTTGGTAGACTGGATAAAAACCAACCTATATAAAAATCTTTTAAATGGACTGACTAACTGTACAAATTCCATTGTTTTTGTTAAAGGTTATATATTTCTATGTAAGGGTTAACTTGGTTGGGTTTCAATTTAATTAAATATAGTAGAGATGAACAATAACAAACAAGAAACACAGAAACCCGACAGTAAAGTCGAACGGTTCTGTATCAACAAAAGCTACAGTTTTGTTCAACATGTACATATAGGTATAACTTTTGATAGGAAAAATCAACAATTATTGGTTTGGTTGACGGTAAGGAAGGCTTGGATACAATTTCCGGGATATAAGTTCTGGTTGAATTCATTTAATATTCGATATAAAGGATACCACACGTGTGCTCAATATCAACCAACAATCTATTCATAAATCTTGTTGTTAAAATGATAGAAATTTAAATGTGAGTTTTAAATGTAATTAATAGAAAATCTTTGATGTACATAACAAACAGACAAGAACAAAACGCTTCATTCTCTCTTAAATATATTTTCTTCGTAAACAAATTTTTGTATTAATGCATATAACATGACTTAACAGTTTTACTATTACTTATTCATGTACTTCGTTATCCTATCTGCTCAGTTCTTTTTCCTGGTTTGATTTATATGGCGGCTTTCCTAACATCTTTTGCTTTGATGATGACTATGCTTTGTAGTCAGTTGGCACAAATTTAACTTACAGCCGCCTATTGTCGTGCATCAGTTTCAGGAAGATTGATGTGGTGAGTTCTGTTCACTGTAACACTGTCATGGAAAAATTGCCGGAAAAATAAATTTCACCACACAAACACTCAAATAAAATAAACCCAAACAAATTTATTTAAAAAAAACTATTATTGTTTCGTCTTATTTTAATTTATTTTCAATTCACCTTAACTAATAGAAACTGATACCACATCAAAGTCGATTGGTGTCTATCGTATTTGTCGAGTGAAGTGCATTTGAAATGAGAATTCATTAGCATTTTAATTGGGGTCAATCTAATTCAAGTCCATTAGTGAAATTGACTGTTGTTGTTGGGTTTTTTCGTCCCTCCACATTGAAGACACCTTTCCTTTTGGAAACATCTCAAATATTCGAGCAAATCAATAATTTCAAAACAGCACAAATTGAGATTAATTTTTCAAGTTGCTATCGTGCTGATGATTACATTTTAAATAAAATGTTGGTAAATCTCAAATGATCAATGTTTCAACATATATAGAATAGAGCTTCAATCCTTTTGGGGGATGCTATAAAATGACAAAGTTAGCATAGAACATTTGAAACATTTTCCATGTTAAGGCTGTCATTCAACAGAATTATCAACTTTATAATTTAGTAGTCTGTTAACTACAAAGAAAGTGTCGTAGCTAACAGCTCTTCAAAGTTTTTCAGCTATATCTGTGCTGATCTTTTTTATAAAAATGACAAATTAGCTTATTTTCATATTAAAAACAAGGATTTTTATGGATTAAATACGAAACATAAATAATTCTAGTTGATACTTTTATTTTTTTGTTAGTTCTTCTTCCTTTTCTTGTTGTAAAAATTTCTAAGCTTGCAGTGCGTGTTAATTAATATTATATTATCCGTTCAACATTTTCTTAATAATGAACAATAGAACTGCTGGTGAAAGCTTAACATATTCATAAAGTTCTAGAGAAATTGTACAAGGAAAAGCATTATATGGTGGCTGTCGTATGTACAGCTACACCCTTATAAACCCACATATCATATTCATATGCCATTTTGAGGATTTTGATTGATGGTTCAATTATTTTCAGTTGTAATTATTTCAACTAGATGATGAATTTTACATAGGCTACATTACGTTGATTATATGTTTTATGAAATTTCAGTTTTGTGAAAAGTAGCATATGTATATGTGAAAGTTTGTTAATTATATTCGATAATAGGCATTTTTGGGTAAAAATGTTGAATTCCAAAACTAACGGAAGAAAAAGTCATTTTTGTGTCATGACTATATTCATGTATTCTTTTTAAATTTCTGTGTTCTTCTACAAGAAAAAATTGCCTTTTAGACGACCAATCACTTTTATGAAGGATGGTGTCAATACATTGGGCAGTTACTGTTTCTCCCGTTAGTAAATGGAGATCTACTTTATATAAAGTTTCCCTCAATCTAAAAATGAGTCTTCTATCGTTTTATTTCAAAATTTCCTTCAAGTTCGTATAAGTTAATAAATTCAATTTCTTAAGTGCATTTTATGGAAAAATGAAAACCTGTAACAATATCTATTTTCTTTGAAAAACTGAAAATATGTAGGTTGATCATACTCCTACTCCTTGTTTGTTATAAATGAAATAAATGAATAGTTGTTGAAGTCAGCGATTATGTTGTGGTTTTTCAAAAAGTTACCAGAGAGGGCTTTTGTCGAGCTTTACTTTAATAAAACGGTTTAGTGTTGTTACAATGAAAACTTCTACAGTAGGCTTTAGTGAAAATTGTGGTGTAATTTTACCA